>CAUYQV010127031.1:0-21034 GCA_963574575.1 Galagoides demidoff
GCCAAGCCAAATGGCAGCAATTTCAGAAAATGAATTCAGAATATGGATTGCAAATAAGATAAATAAAATGGCAGAAAAGATAGAAATTGAATTCCAAAGAGTAGTTCTAAAGTTGTCTCAAGAAATTAATGGGAAAAAAAAAAAGAAAGAAATAATGAATTCAAAGCCCAAGTCACCAAAGATATGGACATAGTGAGAAAAGAGATAGCAGAGCTCAAGGAAACAAAAAAGTTAGTTAAGGAGTTCCAAAATACAGTAGAATCCCTCAGTAATAGAGTTGACCAGGCAGAAGAAAGGATCTCTGAAATTGAAGACAAAGCTCTAGAACATTTCCAGACACTCAAAGAGGCAGACGAATGGAGAACAAAAACTGGTCATTCCCTGAGAGAGTTGTGGGATCACTCCAAAGATCAAACATTCATCTTATAAGAATTCTCAAAGGAGAAGAGAATGGTCTTAAAGGTACAGATGCTCTACACCAAGAAATTTTAAAGGAGAATTCTCCAAGCATTGCAAGAGATACAGAACTTCAGATAGCAGATAGTTTCAGACCCCAGCAAGGCTCAATCCAAATAAAGCATCTCCTAGACACATTGTGATTAACTTTGTTAAAGTTAAAACAAAGAAGAAATTCTGCAATCAGCCAGACATAAGAAAATCATCACCTACAAAGGGAGAAATATCAGAATGACTGCAGATCTCTCAGCCAAAATGTTTCAAGCCAGAAGACGATGGTCATCAACCTTCAGTCTCTTAAAACAAAACAACTTCGAGTCCAGGATCCTCTACCCAGCTAAACTGAGTTTCATTTGTGATGGAGAAATAAAATACTTTAAAGACATAGATATGTTGAAGAAATTTGCCATAACTAAACCAGCTCTCCAGGATATTCTCAGACCCATCCTCCACAACGACCCTCACAATGCTCTACCTCCAAAGCAAACTCACCCAGAAATTTTTGAACAAAACCCAACTTCCACAGTAGTGAAAGGATTAAAAATGTCCCCTGGACCTCTGAAAATCATGACACCCAAACACAACCAGGCTTATCAATTCTCTCAATTAATGTGAATGGTTTAAATTGTCCTCTAAAGAGACACAGGCTGACTGACTGGATACATAAACTCAGACCGGAAATATGTTGTATACAAGAAACTCACCTTACCTTAAAGGATAAAAATAGACTCAGGATGAAGGGATGGACTTGTATAATACAGGAAAATGGAAACCACAAAAAAGCAGGAGTTACAATTTTAGTAGCAGATACAATTGGTTTTAAACCAACAAAGATAAAGAAAGATAAGGAAGGTCACTACATATTTGTCAAGGGAAACACCCAACATAAAGAGATTTGATAATCAACATTTATGCACCCTACCAGAATGCTCCTCAATTCATAAAGCAGACTCTAATGGATATGAACAACTTGATATCTTCATTCATCATAATAGTGGGAGATTTTAACACCCCTTTGAAAGTTTTGAATAGATCCTCCAGGAAGAAACTAAACAAAAAAAAAAAAATGAGCTTAGAAGAAATGGACTTTAAAGGCCTCTAAACATTTCACCCTAATAAAACTGAATATACATTCTTCTCATCAACCCACAGGTCATCCTCCAAAACAGAACATATCCTAGGACACAAGTCTAACCTCAGCAAATTTAAAAGTATAGAAATTATTCCTTGTATCTTCTCAGATCACCATGGAATAAAAGTTGAACTCAATAGCAATGGGAATCTTTATACTCAAATAAAATCATGGGAGCTAAATAATCTTAGGCTGAATGATAGCTGGGTCAAAGACAAGATTAAGAAGGAAATCAACAAATTTTTGGAACAAAATAATAATGAAGACACAAATTATGAAAACCTGTGGGATACTGCAAATGCCTTCATCAAGAAAACAGAAAGAGAGGAACTAAACAATTTAATGGATAATCTCAAGCAACTGGAAAAGGAATAACATTGCAACCCCAAACCCAGCAGAAGAAAAGAAATAACCAAAATTAGGGCAGAATTAAATGAAATTGAAAACAAAAGAATCATTCAGAAGATCAATGAAACAAAAAGGTGGTTTTTTTTTAAAGATTAAAAAAATTGATAAGCCTTTGGCAAATCTAACCAGAAATAGAAAAGTAAAATATCTAATATCATCTATCAGAAACAATAAAGGAGAAATAACAACACACACTTTAGAAATTAAAAAAAACTCTCAATGATTACTACAAAAATCTCTATTCCCAGAAATATGAAAATCTGAAAGAAATAGACCAATACCTGGAAGCATGCCACCTTCCTAGACCCAACCAGAAATAATTAGAAATCTTGAATAGACCTATATCAACCACTGAAATAGCATCAACAATACGCAATCTCCCTAAAAATAAAAGTCCAGGACCAGATGGCTTCACATCTGAATTCTATCAAACTTCTCAAGAGGAACTAGTACCTATATTATACAGTGTTTTCCAAAGCATAGAAAAAGGAATACTTCCCAACACATTCTATGAAGCAAATATTACCCTGATACCCAGACCAGAAAGGATCCAATAAAGAAAGAAAATTATAGACCAATATCATTAATGAATATTGATGCAAAAAATATTCAATAAGAACTTAGCAAACAGAATTCAATAACACATCAAAGAAATTATACACCATGATCAAGTTGGTTTTATTCCAGGGTTACAAGGTTGATTCAACATATGCAAATCTATAAATATAATACATCACATCAATAAAATAAAAAAAAACAAACACTATATGATTCTCTCAATTGATGCAAAAAAAAAAAAACCTTTGATAATATCCAGCATCCTTTCATGATCAGAATTCTTAAGAAAATAGGCATAGAAGGGACATTTCTTAAACTAATCGAGGCCATTTACAGCAAACCCACAGCCAATATCATACTGAATGATGTAAAATTGAAAACATTTCCACTCAGATCTGGAATGAGGAAAGGATGCCCTCTGTCTCCACTGCTATTCAACATAGTAATGGAAGTCTTAGCCATTGCAATCAAGCAAGAGAAGGTGATCAAGGGTATCTAAATAGGGTCAGAAGAGATCAAACTATTACTCTTTGCTGATGATATGATCCTATACCTGGAATCCCAGGGACTCAACTTCAAAACTCTTAGAAGTGATCAAGAAACACAGCAGCGTCTCAGGATACAAAATCAATACTCATAAGTCAGTAGCTTTTATATATGCCAAAAATATTCAAGCTGAAAAAACAATCAAGGACTCTATTCCTTTTACAATAGTGCCAAAGAAGATGAAATATCTGGGAATTTACCTAACAAAGGACGTGAAAGATCTCTATAAGGAGAACTATGAAACACTGAGAAAAGAAATAGCTGAAGATGTTAACAAATGGAAAAACATACCATGCTCATGGCTGGGAAGAATCAACATTGTTAAAATGTCCATACTACCCAAAGCAATCTCCAGATTTAATGCAATCACTATTAAAGCACCATTGTCATACTTGAAAGAACTTGAAATAATAGTACTTCATTTTATATGGAATCAGAAGAAACCTCAAATAGCGAATACATTACTTAGAAATAAGAACAAATCAGGTGGTATCACATTACCAGACTTAAGGCTATACTATAAACCTATAGTGATCAAAACAGCATGGCACAAAAAACAGAGAAGTAGATGTATGGAACGTCTTTCTATGTGGTCAAGAGACTTGAACAGAAACTTCTCTGATAAAGATAGGCGCATGGCCTACAAACACATGAAAAAATGCTCATCATTCTTAATCATCAGAGAAATGCAAATCAAAACCACTTTGAGATATCATCTAACTCCACATCACAAAATCCCAAAGCTACAGATGTTGGTGTAGATGTGGAAAGAAGGGAACCCTTCTACACTGCTGGTGGAAATACAAGGTAATATAACCTTTTTGGAAAGAAGTTTGGAGAACACTCAAGGAACTAAATGTAGACTTACCATTCGATCCTGCAATTCCTATACTAGGCATATACCCAGATGATCAAAAATTATTTTACAACAAAGACATTTGTACCAGAATGTTTACTGCAGCCCAATTCATAAGATCCAAGACATGGAAACAGCCCAAGTGCCCATCGGCCCATGGATGGATTAACAAATTATGGTATATGTACACCATGGAATACTATGCAGCCATAAAAAAGATGGAACCTTCACATCTTTTATGTTTACCTGGATGGAGCTGGAACATATTCTTCTTAGTAAAGTATCTCTAGAATGGGATAAAAAATATCCAATGTACTCAATACTACTATGAAATCAATATATAACCACCTACACACTCATACAAATGCCAAAACATAACTATAATCCAGAAAGTAGAAAGGAAGAGGAGAGAGATGGAAGGGGAGGGGGGATATGGGAGGAGGGGGAGGGTATTTCGGGGACCTCACCTAATGTGCATGATGCAATGATACATTTCAAAACTATCAAGAAGTGAGTATAATTATGATGAATGTGTTACTTAGTTCAATGTAAGTATTTCACATTGTATATCAAAGCAATACCCTGAACCCCATAAATGCATCAATGTACAAAGTTGTGATTTAATAAAAAATAATTTAAAAAAAGAAAAGAAATGCAAGTGGAGACACCACTTCTTAGACATAAGTAAGAATTGTAAGAAAGCACTATGAACAAGGTAAGAAACTGAAATACATCAATGAAATGGAATAATTTACAAAGACTGAATTCTGAAGAAATGGAAAATCTGAATAGACATAATTAAGAGACTGGATCAGTTATTGAAGCTCCCCAGCAAAGAAAAGCCCTAATCAAATGGCCTCACTGGTGATTTGTATAAAACATTTAAGAAAGAATTAATACCAATCCTTCTTAAACTCTTCCAAAATTGAAGAGAAAGGAACCCTTCCTAACTCCTTATGGGGTCATCCAAACCCTGATGCCAAAGCTAGACAAAAACACTACAATAGGCAGTGCTGCCAATGCCCTGGTGGAGATGCGGAGGTCAACATCAGACCTAAATGTTTAAAGTGGATACAAAACTATTTCAGCAATGCAAACAATTAAGTGCATTGTTGTGAGTGATGGTGTTGTTGGTAAAACCTGTCTCCTGATATACTACACAACAAACAAATTTCCATCCAATATGTTACAACTGTCTTTGACAAGTATGCATTCTGATAGCTGATTTGACAGTTATGGCTGGTAGAAAGCCATATACTGTTGGACTTTTTGATACCATAGGGGAAGAGAATTACGACAGATTATGACTACTGAGTTTAACTTTTTAAGAAACTGCAAAACAATTTTCCACAGTGGTTGCAATATATTCATTCCAACCCACAGGCTGAGTACTCCAGTTCCCCTATACCTTCACTTCCTTCTTATAGTACACTGCTAATACTACCTCAACCAAAACAAGTACCCCTGCTCATTTTACTTAGATGAGCTTTTGTCAGCAAAACTTCACACTCTACAGAACACCTGCTCCAAGTGGTATTTTCTCAACAAGGTGGCTCTTCTGCTAATATATATATATATAGTTTTGGCATAACCATTTATAATCAAAAATTCCTTAAATACTTCATTTTAAAGATTAGATCACACTGATATTCTACAACTTACTAAATAATAATGTTGGATGTTTAGTTTATAAAATGAGTTAATGAACATTTTAAGTTAATTGCCTTTCTTCAAAGGAAATTTGTTTCAAAAAGAATAAATGAGTTGAAATCACTGCACAACTTACAATAGCAATTTAGATAAACATATGCTTTATCCAGTAACGTAGGTTTCAGAATTCAGTAGTTTAAGTTTTCATAATTATTTTCCAATATATGTTATATAGAAATAAATTTATTAGTTCAAATGTAGACAAAGAAATAAATATAAGAAACAGATCTTCTCAGCAGCAACACCATACGACTTATCACCTCTCTGACCTCAAATATGAACAGAACAATTTTGCAGCACTATACATGTGCATCATCTGAAGTACATAGCCTGACTTGAGTGTGGTCTGAAAACAGAGTCAGTGACTTCAGCAATGGAGTACTCTGCCATCTTCAAGATAAAATCCCGGCTAGGTAGATAGCACTTGTCTTTCCAACAAAATTTCCAACAACTCCCATTCTTGCACTCCAAAATGAACCATAGAAAATGCCTAAAACATTAGCTTTCTAGTAATATGAAATTGTTTGACAATGGATTTGCTTATACGGTTGACAGTTTTCTACATTCTATTCACATTTAACACGTACTTATTTGGCTTTGTGAACAGTGTGAGGACTCCTTGAATGCAGAGACCATTTCTTTTCTGCCTTTTTACCTACTAACGTAAAGAACAGAATGAAGGGTAGGGAATAGGCATTCAATAAATCATTTATCAGTAAAGAAATATACATATGCATGCTATATTAGAAGTTTTATCATCTTAAAATTTGTTTTCTGTCTGGGATCATGAAAATTTGAAATTCCGACAGCCTTTTTAATGATTTAACTATTCCAAAAAGATCAAGATGTATGCAAATCTTATAACTGAATATTTTTGGCAGTCATGCACATGAGTAGCCTCCAATGACTACATGATTCTTTTTATCTATTTCAGATAGCCTATACTCTATGTGCAAATATAATAAGTGTCTGTTGTTCAAGTCTTGGTATGTGTTTTTTAGCGCTTGAGCTTATAATATTTTCTACAACTACAGAAGCTGTTCTTTGGCCACATGTAAGTATCAAGTTTCTATAGAATTTCATCACAATTTTAGAATTATGTATTAAATTCTTTGGCAAATGATTAGAGTATTAAAGAACCAGGCAAAAGTCATGGACATGACCCTCATCATTAGTTTACTCTTTAGTACATGTACCTACTACAAATGCAGATCAAACTTGATATTACCATCCTAAACCTGGAGCAACCAAAAACCTCAAGTAACCAAATGGAAGGTATTATAAATATTAATATATGTATTTTGAGTGATTAAGTATTATATTTGATATTTTTATGATGGGTAGTTCTTTCCAGGTACCTAAATCTACGAGGCCAGTTCTCCCAGGGCTTAAAAGATCAAGTTTTTTACAGCAAGGTTTGATCTGCAAAGAAGGAAATGGCATCCCTATGGATTAAATACCCGTGATACTCAGGGATTTATGTTCACTATCAGGGCTGTAGCCTATACACATATGTAATTTAAAATGCACATGTACTCAGTTTTATAGGAATATGACTATGTGGATATTTTTGCCCTGCCTGTTTTGAGTCTGTCCATCTGTCAGGAGGTCTGTATTAGTTGAAGTGTGTCCATGGTTGGATTTTAGTGTCTGTGTATATCTGTATTTCTATGCATGTGGGACCCTGGACATATGTACACTTATCTATTAACATAGGTTTGTTGGTGTGGACAGAAGGGGCTAGGAGGACAAGAAGATTGAAGTGAGAGTTAAGTTGTATAGAAAGTGAAGCCACAGGTGCAAAAGTCTTCTCTAGGATTCCTGTCTTTCTGCTCTACCCCATCTACCAAGGCCTTGACAGAGGGCCTTTGACCAAAATCTAGAACCAAATTTTTTTGAATTGAGCCTATTGGATGTTGCTTATTTTCAAGTTCCCAGCCTAATTAAGTAAGCTCTCCTTATTTCAATCTCCAAAACTCTTGGTTAATTAGCTAGTTCCAATGCATATGTTTGTTTATATTTTGCTAGATTTTTCTTCATTCGCTATAGCTTTGAAAGTGATTTTACAGTGAGTGTGACTGCAAACTTTCTCAAGTAATGATTTATGTCTCTGATTCAATGAAGAAAAAAGGTTAGAAATGCTAAGCTACTCAGGGTCACATTGCTGGTCATTTTCTGGGCATTTATTCTAATCAAGAATAGTCTAAATTCTATGTTATTTCACCACACAAAACTGAGCCTTTACAAAAATCAATACAGTGGCTCATCAAAGGACCATTTTATTGCTGCAAGAAATGCTAGTATTTTATGATGCATAATCCAATGGATCCCTTCAATAATAGTTTAAGCAAATATAATGATACATTTTTCCAATTCATCTCTTGAACAATTAATGCTCTTATTAGTAGGAAATCCAGGATTTTTCTCTTAAAGTCCCTTTCCTGTTGATCCTCTCAGACATTCAAACACACTGGGAGCCAAAAATTCAGCATTGACTCTAAACTCTTAGAGGATAGAATCCTGGAACATCTCAGCAATTCATCAGCATGCCCATAATTTCCACTGTCATGGTTCAGTTATTATTGCTAAATAAATGGTGTCATTATTGAACACTGATCTGAACATCCCATGGTGGCCTTGTCACAAAAGTGCTTTGTATACTGAACAGACTTGTGATTCCAATATTACTGATTCTGCATTTTTATTCCCAACCCAACTATTCTGTAAGGTTATAGGTCCACTGGGGTTTATAGCTAGAGGCTATTAAGCCTAGGTTATAAATCCAAACCTTCTCTTCTTTCACTATGAGTTCCACTTTAAAGTGTTTTCCTAACAATGGGGCAGATTTTATAAATATATTCATTAAATAAGTTCTATAATACTGAACCTCAAGAGTGCCTCAATTCCATCTTCTTCAGAAGTGCCTAGACCTCAGTCAAAATTTTCTGATCTTAGTCACAACAAACAGAAAAACTCAATGGTTCTCATTATCCATTTGGCAGAAATTCATTAGTTTATCATCATCTTCAATAATTATCATTTATTATCATTATGATCAAAAATTACATGGGCTTTATGGCCACCCTGTATTTTTAAAATGTTATTATTAAGGGTAGTAAACCTATTGAAGAATTTTCTCTTCTATTTTTCTTCTTCCTGAAATTTTATGATACCTTTATTATTTTAAAAGTATTAACATACAAATATCTAAAGGAATGTATATTTTCTTCTTGAATGCAGAAAAGTGCTCAAATACTTTCAGAGTATTTGCTCATATTAAGCATGTTGGAGCTCGTTGTGGCAAGTACAGTGATCAAGTGGATATGTGAAGCAAACAATGCAGGAGAATAAAGATGCAGTGAGTATCTTATTTCTCCCTTGGTGAATCAGAAGATATTGGCTTCCTTTATTAACCTTAACTCTCTGCACTATTGTTCATGATATGGGTAGAGACCATACAGTTGAAAATAAAGAATTTTCCCTACATAAATGTTAAGTGTTACAGAATATGTTAATATCCACACTCTTGTAAGAGAATAAGGTAGAAGATATAGGATTTTGTGGCTCAAGACTGTTTAACAGCTATTTCCCCAGAAACAAAAAGCTTTGTAGAGATTGTTATCAGGCACAAGGATATGGGAATGCTGAAGCCTTAAACTCTTAATTCTCAAAATCTTAGAGAACAAGTTGAACATCAAGATGTAGCAAGTTTAGTGTCTTCAAAAACCAAGATTTGGGGGTAACAGAAGAGTTAGGAAAGATGGTAAAAATGTTGCAGGAAATGACGAATTGAAACCAACCGACTCTTGCATCAAACTATAGAGGAAGGAATTTTCAATTGCTGGTGGGAACTCAGTGGTCTCAAAGCACAAAATGCTGAGCCCACCGAGTCCAAAACTCTTTCATACTTTTTCAGCTCAGTTACAATTATGGAGTTACAGTTAAGGATTTCAGGTCATGGGAAAAGTTTTTAGCTAGCAGGCAAAAAAAAAATCATAAAGAATTAATGATTATATTTCTCAAGAAACCAGAATGCTTTATTTGTTACATAGTCTCTTTCAAGGTTATTTCTACTTAGTGTTTCTTGTAAAGTTCTTTCTTATCTTTGGAGGCTGGGTTCTTCTGCAGCTGTCTGCTGCATTCTAAGGACCACTAAGAAGTTGAATATTTATTTCTCCTTCCTCACGAATGGAATCTCATCCCATTTATCATCTGTAACTATGGTTACTTAATGATAACATTGAGCCATGAATACTTTGCCTGCATTATCGTTTATCACAATCGTGGAGACTAAAAGATAGGTAATATGCAAGGCAAAAGTAAACATCCTCCAATCATAACAAGAAAACTTATAATCATAGTTTTAAATCCTCATGGTTTAGAAAACCATCCACCAATTAAAGATTCAGGGTTAAACCCATTGCACACTTGTACAGGTACATGAGCTCTTTTAGTTCTCTTCTTAGCTGTATCTTCAGTTACTTGTCCTTCAACATCAATCTGTAAGCAGCAGTTAGTTAAATTGAATTTTCTATACACTCCTCCTTCAGCTGCCAGAAGGTAATCTAGGGCTAATTGGATTTGATAAATAGCATTTGTCATTTGGGTCTCTTCATGGGCTATTGGGGTTAAGCCTTTACTGGTCTCATTTGTTATTATTTCTAATACTGCTTGTAATTGGATAATCCAATTTAATAGATATATATGTATATATACGTGTGTGTGTGTGTGTATGCGTGTGTGTTCTGCATTCCCACAACCCAACCTCAGCCCATGTGGCTGGACCATAATTTTGAATTATTGACTGGGGAGGCCATTCATTGGTCCTCCAATCTCCTATTATCACATCATGTTTTTGTCTTTCCAGTTCAGATGCATAAACTGGAAAACCTAACAGTTCTCCAGTCTCTAGGGGCAGTAGGAAGAAGGAAGGTTTAATCATCCCTATTATACAACTCCCATACCATCTATCAGGAAGCTTAAAGTAGACCTGGTATCTACAGATCCAGTGGAGACCAGGTGGGGCTGCCTAGTTGATGCTGATCTCCAGATAGTTCCAAGCCACTTTAAGTTTGGGGAATCTATTCAGGGGGGGTTAGTTCAGTTACGTTTTTGGTCCACCAGATAGTGCTATTAGTGCTTTCATTATCACATTATTCACGGGTTCCCCATCAGGATGGTGAAATTGCTTCCTTCGTTAGCTAAACAGTACTGACCTGTGATAGACATTCTTAGTGTCCAAAAGCTTGCCCCAATGTCAGGAGTAGGATTCTAACAGGAACTACTTCTCTAGATTCCCAGGGCCTTTGCTGCTCATTGTGCCACCACAAACAAAGCAAGATGTTATATTTAAAGATCAAGTGATATTTCTGCCAGGTAAAAGAATACGTTTTTAATTTTAGGAGGAAGGTCTGGAGCAGACTGTTGTAATTCATTGTAGAAAGCCTGGTACATAGGCTTTGAGTTTCTTCTGACTATTTTACTTTTAATTGTTATACCTATGATAGGGTTCCTTCCTTATACATTTATTCCTAACATAAGGTTTTCACCTTTTGCCCATCTAGGGTCAGAAGGGTTGGTTATATTTAGTATCCTTACAAACAGGGGAAGGAAGTTTTCTGTCTGAGTAACAAGTTTCTGTTGTACATGGGGAAGGGGCTTTTCCTTTTACTAAATATACTAGATTGTTGTCATTGGGATTAATCCATGTGACCCAAATTATGCATCGCCAGTGCATATGTCCTGCACAGGTGCCTAATCTGACACATGTACTAATCTTCTTTAGTATATTGTCTTTCCCAGGATGGGAACATACATATTCCTGGAAAGGTTACATTAGTGAAGACTTGACATGCATCAAAAGTTAGCAATACTTGCTTATGTATCCCTTAACTTATGACTTGGGCTATTATCTTTTTGGGAATATCAGTATACCACATAGTAAATTCAGTCTGCTCTGGGGGTTCAGAAGGATTGTAGCAAACAGCAGACCCATCATGGAGAGCACGTACCTGATACTGGGTTGCATTATATATGCAAGTCCCTTCAGGCTTTCCTGTACATTCATGATACAAGTTAAAACAATAACACAGTTTTTACAGTTTGTCCAGTTTGGCTTACCTCTTGGATGCATTTTTCACAGCCTTCATCATGTCTTATAATTAAGATTAAAGAAGTAAAGTGAAAAAGTCCGAAGTGAACAATCCCAGTCCCTCGCTGCTGCTGTTCATCCTCAGGCTTCTGCCTTGCATACACCGGTCAGCTCCTGGTGAGGAGTCTGTTTTCTGAGGGTTAGGCAGTGGGGATGCTCTGGGTGTCGTTGGACCATCCATTTCTGGTCACTGGCTGGTTTCACGCATGAGTGATGTATCCAGGCAAGAATGCCATCCACCTTCACTGCTGTCAGTGTAGACAAAATTACCAAGTTGGGGCCTTTCCCCCATAGGCCTTTCCCCCAGGTTCCAATCTTTAATCCACACCCAGTTACCGGGAGAATAGGGATGGACAAGGAGAGATAATAATTCCCCCATTCTGCAATCTTTCTCATTATTTTTCCCAATGACATAGTTGGTTAGTAAGTTCTGTTTCTCCCAGTTCTCCTGGGGTTACTGGTAAATTTCTTAAAATGGTAGGGGGCCTCTGACATAGTATTTTGTAGGACGAGCATCTTTTCTTTTGGTAGGAGTACATCTGATTTTAAACAATGCTAATGATAAAGCCTGGAACGACTGAAGTTTAGACTCTTGGCGTATTTTCCCTATACCCATCTTCAATGTTCTGTTACTTCTTTCAGCTTTTCCTGAGCTCTATGGTCTGTAGGTGACATGTAATTTCCAGTCAGTTCCCAATAAGGTAGCAGTTTTTTGAAAGGACATCAGCTATGAAAGCAGGTTCATTGTCAGAGCCTATGAAAGAGGCAGGCCGTACCTAAGGATGATTTCTCTAAGTAGAAAACATGTGACTTCTTTGGCTTTTTCACCTCAAGTAGGAAAAGCTTCAACCCACCCTGAGCCAGTACATACAAATACCAGCAGATACTTATTTCCTCTGTTTGGAGACATTTCAGCAAAGTCCACATGAATGTTTTCAAAGGGTGTAATTCCTACACTTTGAATACCTGATGACAAACTGGGGCCTTGTTTGGCATTAAACAGCTACAGGTGACACATCTTTGACTTATTGCCAGGCTTGTTCGATGTTTTATACAGAAATATTTTCCTAGTTGGTGTTCTAGGGCAGCGTGTCCTAGATGGGAGGACTCATGCACCGCCCTCACTACAGTAGTTCCCAATAATTCTGGCACTAATATTCTTCCATCTAGTAAATGCATCCATCCATCATCTATGGAAAATGCTTGATCTTGCACTAACCATTCCAATTCTTTTTTTACCGTATACTGGTGTTACATTTGGGACCCAAGATAATAGAACTGCAAATACATGTTGGCTTGCCACAGCTCAGCATGCCTCGGCATCAGACTTAGTATTTCCTAAAATAATATGACCTTGTCCCTTTTGATGTCCTTTGAAATTCATTACTGCTACCTTGCTAGGTTTCCACATAGCCTCCAATAAGTTTAAGATCTCTTGGAGATATTTAATTTGTTTTCTGGCTGAGTTTTATAGTCCTTTTTCTTCATACAGTGCACCATGTCCATGAAAGGATTAAAAAGGCATACTTTGATTAGTATAAATATTGCCTGTTTTATCTTTACTTAATTCCAGTGCTCTGTGGTAAGTGCTATAATCTCTGCCTTCTGGGCTGATGTCCCAGGCAGGAGTCCCTGGGCTTCCATTACTTCGCTGTCTATAACTACTACATATCCTGCCTTTCAATGACCAAAGGCATCTATAAAACTACTGCCATCCACAAATAAATTCCAATCAGGTTTTGTCCAAGGCTCATCTCACAAGTCTGGACAACTGGAATAAACTTGCTCCATTACTTTTTGACAGTCATGTTTTAAAGGACCATCACTGACAGGGACCAAGTTAGTCAGATTGAGCATATTACACATAGTGATCTCTAATCTGGGATTGTCACAGAATAGACTTTGATATTTGGTAAGCCTGACATTCATTAACCAGTGATATCCCTTAGAGGTTATTAAGGTGACTACAGCATGAGGCACTTTGACTATTAGGTTTAGAGCTCATTTATCAGCTTCTTGCACAAGTACAGCTGTTGCTGTCAGAGCTCTCAGATGGGGTGGCCAGCCTCTAGCCACTCCATCTAATTGCTTGGACAAGTATCCAACAGGGCAAGTCCATGACCCCAAGGTCTGTGTTAAAACTCCCACTGCTGTCTTTTCTTTCTCTGATACATACAAAGTGAAAGGGTTAGTTAAGTCTAGGATGCAAGTCCAGGAGGCCAAGTGCCAGAGGTGTCATTATTAGTCTTTCTTTGATAGCTTGAAATGCTTATTCCTTGGGGAGCCTCCCACACTAGCCTCCTTATCACCCCTTTTTGTGGCTTCATACAAGGGATAAGTAAGCATAGCGAAATTTGGGATCCATAGATGACAGAATCCAGCTGCCCCTAAACATTCTCACAAATGTCACCTGATCTTGGGAACAGGGGAATAACCTGCTTTCTTTCTAGACCCAAGCTCCTCTCCCCTTTTGCTATGGTGAATTCCAGATATCGTACTTGTTGCTGGCATAACTGTGCCTTTTTTCTGGAGACTTTATAGCCACAGTTCTCTAAATGTTTCAGGAACACATTAGTTTCTTGAGCACACCTTCCTTTAGTTTTATGGCCTAATACTAGATCATCTACATATTGTAGTAAGGTGTGCTGCAACTGTTGTGCAGGAAAGGTTGACAGGTCCCTTGCCAGGGCCTCACCAAAGATTGCAGGGGAGTTCTTGGACCCTGTGGCAACCAAGTCCAGGTATGTTGTCGAATGACTCCATTTTGGGAGTCCTCCCACTGGAAAGCAAATAGTTCCTGACTTATTGGAGCCACCTGAATAGTAAAGAAGGCATCTTTCAAATCTAAACAAGTGAATCAAGCAACTTCTGCTGATACCAGGCTAAGAAGAGTGTACAGGTTTGACACTGTTGGGTGCAAGGTTGATTGACCAGTCTTAAGTCTTGCACAGGGCAATATTCTAAGGTCCCTGGTTTTGGTACTAGCAAAAGAGGAGCATCCCATAACAACTAGCAGGGGCAGGTAATGCCATAAGATCTTAGTCTGTTTAAAGGAGCCTGAATTCCCTCTAGTGCTGCCCTTGGCATTGGATATTGCCTTTGTCTGACAGATTTTGCCCCTCTATATAGTTCCACATATGCAGGTTCTTGGTTTATAGCCAATCGAGGGGGTTTGTCCTCTGCCCATACTCCAGGCCACTTAGCAATTAACTCTGACTCTAAGTTTTCTTTTTCTGGCTTCATGAACAATATCCATTCTTCTTCCTTGGGCATAGCTACAGTTAACAACGGACGTGAAGTAGGAACCTTGAGATCAACAGTTCTCTTTTCAGTAAATGTTATCATGACCCTCAGTTTACTTAATAAGTCTCTTCTTAATTAGGGTAATGGGCAGTCTGGCATATAGAGAAACTGATGAGCTACTTGATGTCCTCCAATAGTGCAGGTTCTAGGTAGGGAGGAAGGTTGGTAGCTATACTTCCAATTGCTCCCATTACATCTATGGTCTTTGAGAAGAGAGGAGCTATAGAGAATTCTGCTCTAGTCACTGCAGAGTATTCTGCACCAGTATCTACTAAAAAGTACTCTTGCCCCCCAATTTCATTCGAACCATAGGCTGGGGAGGTGGGGTCCTGAGCCAGGTCACCGTCAGTTGTCTTTTCACTAAATGGTGAAGCGGGGGCATTAGGCTCTCCTTCCTCCTTTTTAGCAGCTAACAGACATTCACTCTTCCAGTGGGTTCCTTCTCTGCAGATGGCACACTGGTCTCTTTGCAGTTGAAAGTGGGGGTTTCCTGGTGTTCCTCATCCTCATCTACTGCCTCTATAGCTGCTCTTCCTCATTCCCCCATTGCTGCTGCTATGAGGTTAACTTTACATTTCAACTGCCTGGTTCCTTCCTTTTGTGCCTCCACCTTAGAAGTAGCATCCCTATTTTCAAACACTTTCTGTGCTGTAGAAAATAACTGAGTTATGGCCATACCATCAAACCCTTCTTGTTTCTGAATTTTTTGCCATAGGTCTTCCACACTTTGGCTTACAAAAGCCATGTGTACCATGCTCAGGCTCTCCAGGTCAAAGGGAGTGTATAAGCAGAAAGCCTTGCATAAGCGCTCATAAAATTGTCCTGGACTTTCCTCTTTTCCTTGCAAAACTTCATACAATCTACAAAGGTTAGAAGCCTTTGGGGCCCCCTTTTGTAACCCTTGCCAAATTTCATCTCAGTATCTGGTCACTCTCTTCTTTCCTTGGGGTTCCTTGGGGTCCCACTGAGGGTCCTCACCAGGCAGATAAGCCCGTGCATACTCCCACGGATTCTGATAATCTCCCAGGGCATTTTCCTCCAACCATTTTGTTGCCACTTGCAATACCTGCCTGCTCCCATCAATACTGAATAAGTACATTAAAAGCTGGTGTCAATCTGCCCGTGTAGGATTATGGATTTGAATTATGATATGCATGAGCTCTACCACTGCTTGTGGCTTTTCTGTATAAAAAGATGTGTTGTTTTTCCAGCTTAAAAGTCAGTAGAGGTGAATGGTCAGTACAACATTACCCTCCTTCCTCGCCAATGCCCTTCCTCATCTGGTCTGGCAAATGGGGTTTCTTGGAGCCACATTTGTATGCCAGGCTTCAGTCTCAATCTGACAGCTAGTGGGGAAGTTTTAGGTGGGTTAGGTTGACCAACAGCACCCCCTACTGAACCCTTTTCATCTCCATCAGACTCTCCTGATGGCTGCTAGGCTGCTTGTCTCTCATTGTTTGGAATATAGGGTGGTAGCTTTATCTGTACTTCAGCTGGGTCTCCTGTATTGGGATCTGCTAGTATTTTCCCTTTTAATTTGTCACCAGGTCTTTTGGTCTTTTGTTCTTCTGCTTTGGCTGCCATAACAATTGCCACTTGTCCTCTCAACCAAAGAGGTGGCTCTGACACTAGTGTCAACCAAGTGTCTATGTATGGGAACTGGTCAGGGTGTCCAGGCATACTAGTCACTATTCTCCATACCTTCTTTACTAGACTTACATCTAAACTCCCTTCCATTGGCTAGCCCACTCTAAGGATGGCCGGCCATTCTAGCTTGCAAACCTTTCCCAGCCTTTTAGAGGTCATAGTAACTCCATAATCCCCTACAAAGCCTTTCTTAAAATTTTGAATCATCAACCCTAGGGGATTGCACAGACCCATCCCTCTGGTGTAGACAAATGAGGGGAGGGATTTGAAGATTTCTCAGATGCCTACCTGGCCTCACCTTAGCTAAAGTACCCCTGTATAAGCCCCAGGCCTGGTTACCACTGTGCAGCACGTCACCATTATGCTTTATGACATCTCCAAAGAACTGCAGGTTAGGGCCCACTCAAGCTCCATAGCTGTAGTAGTCATGGAGCCATACAAATAGCCACTTGCTCTCTCACACACCACTTATTCACAGAGGCTAAACAATTCCTCCTGATTCCTTCTGCCTCTCTTATTGAGGCTCTTGCCTCAAGGAGGTCAATTCCTTATTGTCCCTTTTACTGAGGCTCCTGCCTCAAGGAGCTGATCAAACTCTTCTTCCGCTCTTAGAAGTGTGCTTTACTAGTAAAATACCCTTTTTAGTCTCGCTCGTAATCCAAGTCCAGATGCGTACTTTCCCGGTGCTTCCCCTGTATGTTTGTTCCTCTGTTGGTGAGCAGCCACCAGAGGACCACTGTGGGGACTATCCCACTGCTCTACTGAGTGTCCCTTTTGTGTAACCAAAAATAGGAGCACTCTTAGGGAATGGCATCAGTTGAAGCACCAGAGAATACCCCACAGGTTGCTACATCGAACATGGGGAAGCCCCCAGAATCTCTCAGTCCTAATCTGCCTGCTCAATTCCTGGTCATGAAACCAGAAATGTTGCAGGAAATCATGAATTGAAACCAGCAGACTTTTGCACTAAGACTATAGAGGAAAGAATTTTTTTTAAGTTGTTGGGAATTCATTGAGGGTATAAGAAACCAGGTTATGCTAATTGCATTTGTTAGGTAAAGTCCCTCTTACAATTGTTTTTAATTGCCAGCAGGAGCTTAGTGGCTTCAAGGCATAAAACACTGGGCCCACGGAGTCATTCTCACAAAACTCTTAATACCTGCCTACACTCATCAGTACTGAATAAGCACATTAAGAGCTGGTGGCAATCTGCCCATGGTGGCATTCTGCCCATGTAGGATTGTGGGTTTAAATATGATATGCATGAGCTCTACCACTGCTTGTAGCTTTTCTGTATAAGAAGGTGTATTGTTTTTCCAGTTTAATAAATCAGTAGAGATGAATGGTTCATACACCATTACCCTCCTTTCTTGCCAATGCCCATCTGGACTGGCATATTACAGTTACAGAGTAACAGTTAAAGATGGTAAGTCATGGGAAAAGTATTTAGCTAGCAGGCAAACAATCATAAAAAGTTGATGATTATATTTCTCAAGAAACCAGAGTGCTTTTTGTTACATAGTCTCATTCAAAGTTATTTCTACTTAGCTTTTCTTGTAAAGTTCTTTTTATCTTTGGAGGCTGGGTTCTTCTGCAGCTGTCTGCTTCATTCTTAGGACCACTAAGCAGTATAAGATTTCTTTTTCCTTCCTCAAAAACTTGTTCCAATAAAGCTAAATTCCTACTTTCTGCACACCAGCTACTAATGTCTAAAGGTAACCTTAATCTTTAATTGACCACAATGTAACTAAATCAGAGGACTTTGGTGAAAAGTATGCCTGCCTTTTCCTCCAAGTGCCCACCTCACCAGGCCCAGGCTTAGAGATAAAGGAGATCATAATAACAACTCAGAAGGAGCAGAAGTCCAAAGTTAACATGGAGAGAGTAGCTTGTCCTTACATCCTGGACCAGATATGCAGGGAGCTTTAGGAAAACTTAGCTGCCTCTAAGTTTTACCACTTCCTAGTCTCACAAATTTGAGCCTTTGAGTTGGCTTCTTACCTATGCCATAATCTCTTAGGCTGCTATTTTGTCCCTTGACTTTTCCAACTGTACTTTACAGTTCCTCTATGGAAAACACCATATATACCTACAGGTTGGTTAACCACCTAGAAATTTACAACAATCCTGCTGAATCTCTATCTTAGACCTTTCTACTGAGCTGTAAGTTCATATTTCCAATTCTTTCTAGCAATTTTGGCCCAAGTGATTCCAAAGCACCTCAAACGAAATATATCTAAGCCTGAACTAATCATCTCACTCACAAGGTCATTTGTGTGTCTCTTTTCTATTCAACAGCACCACTACCCACCTGACTGCCCTGGCTGGGGAGCTGAGAGGCACTGCCCAATTGAAACAATCTGACAATCCTTTTTATAAAATTCCCTAAATATGCTCTGCTCTGTCCTTTTCTTCAGTTCTCATACTGAAAGTTTACACAAGCAACTTAAGGCAAGAGAGCCTGATATCCTAGCACAATATTTATTTCTGTAATAATTTATCCCCACTCTACTTTTCTTTTTACATATATATGTGTTTATTAGGTTTCAACTTTTTGCATTCACAAAATTAAAAAGGCTTAAAATTTAATAACAATAACAATGTTTAAGATAAGAACTAGAAATAAAAACCTCGTAAAGAACAAAAGAAGATACATTCAGAAAAGAAATCAGATGATTGCTGCATCAAAATATTAAGCAATAACAATAATAATAATGCAAAGAAAGTAGCATTCACATTGTCAAATAAGAGTATGTCTATTATAGAATGCTTTGACTCTGAGGTTGAGTATGGAGTCATCAGTTAATGTCTTATTTTTTTTCAAAGTCTCATAAAACAAACAATATTTATAAATAAAAAAGATAATTTCAAAAAAAACAGATCATGCCAAATCTTATAGACAATAGAAAAAGAAGAAATACTTCAAAATCATTCTGCTTAATCTGGATACTTTCTTAATTCCATTTCCCACCACTCACTTCCACAAACACTGTGCTCCAGGCTTATCAATTTACTTACCATTTCATAAATATGCCTTGTTTAGTTCCCCACCCTAATATATAGATAGATTTGCTTGAATAATCTTTATTTGTTAATGAATCTGATAAAATTAATTAGGAAGAAAGAAGAAATTATCGAACTAATTTTCCCTTATATTTCTCACTATCTCTTGACACTCAGAGGCTGGAATATCTTTCCTGTATATATATACATGCATCTTTATTTGCACTGCAAAAGTCATTTCCTTCTAAAAACATGTGTTAGATGTTATCCCAGAGGAATTAAGGCATTGAAAACACCTTGATGTCTGGATCACTGGTTACTTTTCAATAAAATTTCTTAAAGTACTAAAAGGAGGAGAGGTGAAGTTCCACCTAAAGGCATTTGAACTGATAATCTAGAAAAAATTATAGTTCTAGTTAACAGCAAAGTAAACAAACAAAAAATACACAAAACACACACACACTCATGCACATATCTCATTCCTAATTCTCTGAATAAAGTAAAAAGAGAAAGAGCATGAATTTCATATTTAAGAACATACAGGTTTCTAATCAATCCTTATTTTGGAGACTGTATTTTTATATAGCATTGCATTTAAATTTCAACCTAAAGAAAGAAAAAGAAGTAGGGAAGTAAGGGAGAAAGTGATGGAAGAGGGGAAAG
This sequence comes from Galagoides demidoff, assembly GCA_963574575.1. Classification (NCBI taxonomy): domain Eukaryota; kingdom Metazoa; phylum Chordata; class Mammalia; order Primates; family Galagidae; genus Galagoides; species Galagoides demidoff. The sequence goes on from CAUYQV010127031.1 coordinate 20,434, forward strand.
GAAATTGAAATCATCAATAGTATGTGGTTTGATTTAAAAATATCAGTAATGGCTCAGCGCCCATAGCTCAGTGGTTAGGGTACTGGCCACATGCACTGGGGCTAGTGGGTTCAAACCCAGCCAGAGTCTGCTAAAAAACAATGGCAACAACAACAAAAAAATAGCCAGGCATTGTGGCAGGCACCTGTAGTCCTAGCTACTTGGAAAGCTGAGACAAAAGAATTGCTTGAGCCCAAGAGTTTGAGGGTTCCATGAGCTATGATGCCACAGCACTCTACCCAGGGCAACCATAGTGAGACGCTGTCTCAAAAAAAATAAATAAATAGGCTCGGCGCCTGTGGCTCAATCGGCTAAGGCGCCAGCCATGTACACCTAAGGTTGCGGGTTCGAATCCCCAGCCCAGGCCTGCCAAACAACAATGATGGCTGCAACCAAAAAATGGCGGGGCGTTGTGGCCGGCGCCTGTGGTCCCAGCTACTTGGGAGGCGGAGGCAGGAGACTCGCTTGAGCCCAGGAGTTGGAGGTTGCTATGAGCTGTGATACTATGGCACTCTACCCAGGGGGATAGCTTGAGGCTCCTGTCTCAAAAAAAAAAATAAAA
>CAUYQV010127032.1:0-12311 GCA_963574575.1 Galagoides demidoff
GCGCCTGTGGTCCCAGCTACTTGGGAGGCGGAGGCAGGAGACTCGCTTGAGCCCAGGAGTTGGAGGTTGCTATGAGCTGTGATGCCATGGTACTCTACCCAGGGGGATAGCTTGAGGCTCTGTCTCAAAAAAAAAAAAAAACAAAAAAAACAAAAACAAAAAAAACAAAAAAACAGACCTACAGACCCGTGAAACAATCCAGAATCCAGAAATAAATCTACATATTTATAGCCAACTAATCTTCAACAAAGGTACCAAGAATATAGATGGGGAAAAGGACATCCTCTTCAATAAAGGGTGCTGGGAAAATTGGATACCCAGACACAGAAGAACAAAACAGGACCCTTCTCTCTCACCATATACAAAAATCAACTCAAGATGGATTAAAGACTTAAATATAAGACCTGAACTTACTACAAGAAAACAGGGCAAACACTTCAGGACATTGGTCTAGGCAAAAATTTTATGGTTCAGACCTCAACAGTACAGGCAATTAAAAATAGACAAATGGAACTACACTAAACTAAAAAGCTTCTGCAGGGCCAAGGAAATAATCAACACAGTGAAGAAACAACATAGAGAATGGGAGAAAATATTTGCAAATTATTCAGCCAACAAGGGATTCATATTTAGAAATAAAGAACTCAAAGAACTCAACAACAACCTTACTAAAAAGTGGGCAAAGGATATGAAAAGGTAATTCTCAAAAGAAGACATACAAATGGCCATCAGGCATATGTAAAAAATGCTCAACATCACTAATTATCAGAAAAATTCAAATGAAAACTACAATGAGAGGCTGGGTGTGGTGGCTCATGCCTGTAATCCCAGCACTCTGGGAAGCCAAGGTGGGTGGATCCCTTGAGCTCAGGAGTTCAAGATCAGCCTGAACTAGAGCGAGACCCCATATCTAAAAATAGCTGGGCATTGTGGTGGGTGCCTACTCGGGACGCTGAGGCAAGAGAATCATTTGAGCCCAAGAGTTTGAGGTTGCTGTGAGCTATGATGCCACAGCACTACTGAGGATGACAAATGAGACTCTGTCTCAAAAAAAAATCAGTGTATCAATGTTTTTTGCAGCATTATTCACACTAGAAAGATAAGGAATTAGCCTAAGTGCCCATCAACAGATGAATTAATAAAAAAAAATGTGGCATATAGACACAATGACATCCTATTTGACCATTAAAAAAAGAATAAAATCATGTCATTTGCAACAACATGGATAGAACCAGAGGTCATTATGTTAAGCAAAATCCAAGTATAGAAAGACAAACACTGCAAGCATTCTCACTTATACGTAGGAGCTAAAAAAATTGATTTCATGATAGAGAATAGAAGGATAGATACCAGAGGCTGGGAAGGGTGTGAGGGAAGTGAAGAGAGGTTGGTGAACAATTACAAACTTACAAGTTAGATAGAAGAAACAAGTTCTAAGTTTCCATAGCAGACTAGGGTGACTAGAGTTAAAAACAATGTATTGTATATTTCAAAGTAACTAAAAGAGAGGACTTGAAATGTTCTCCTACACCAGAAATAATAAATATTCAAGGTAGTGGATACCCCCCAAACCCTGGCTTGATCACTACACATTTTATGCATGTAAAAAATACATGTAGGGCGGCGCCCGTGGCTCAGTGGATAAGGAGCTGGCCCCACGTACCGAGGGTGGTGGGTTCAAACCCAGCCCTGGCCAAAACTGCAACAAAAAAATAGCCGGGCATTGTAGCAGGCACCTGTAGTCCCAGCTACTCAGGAGGCTGAGGCAAGAGAATCGCCTAAGCCCAAGGAGTTGGAGGTTGCTGTGAGCTGTGACGCCACAGCACTCTACCGAGGGTTAATAAGTGAAACTATCTCAAAAAAAAAAAAAAAAGAAAGAAAAGAAAAGAAAAATACACGTACTCCATAATACGTAAAATATTGTTAATTGTTTATTGATAAAAGCCGGGGAAAGCCAGGAGACAGCAGCCACCTTTACATTGCCTCAGCTCAAGTGAACCCTTCTCCAGGAAACCTTCCCTGCCCTAAGCACCACCTTCACCAGTGCCCTGTCCTATCACAGCATTTGCCATGGCAACTGCAATTCTAGGCTGATGTGTTAGTCTCTAAATTACTAGACTGCAGGCATCTTGAGGGCAGGACCATGCCTTTGTGCTCCAGATCAGTCCCCACCAGAGTGTCTGGTACTTGGCCAGCGGTATGCAGCAGACCGCATTGAGCTAAAATTTACAGGCATGTTACTGCCAGGACTGGACACTGCTCTGGTTGCCTTTCCAGCAACACACAAACCTTCTAGCCCCTCCTTCCCCACTCTCCCCATCCCACACAGCCCCTCCCAGCTCATTAACGGTCTCCCTAAGAATGTCTATAAAGGGGTGAAATAAATGTCTATAAAGGCTTCCTGAATTCAAATCTGTGCTCTGCCACTTTCTAGTTGTCTGATCTTGGACAAGTGATCTGAACTCTTAATGTCTCTGTTTCTTCATCTGAAAAATGGTTATAGCATCTCATAGCGTCTTATGAGGATTAAACTAATCCACGTGAAGTACTTGGAACAGGCTCTAGCCCATAGCAAGTGGTCTGACAAGTAAGTGCTTGTTATCATTATTTCCTAAGTCTATGGCTTCACAGGAGTCTGGGCCTGGCCCCAAAGCTTCAGCTCTGGACCCCATAGGACCTGCCCACCCCCTTCATAGGCTTCCTTTCCCCAGTGCCCCCTTAGTTCACTCCTCTGGACCAGTTTTAGTACTAACATAAGCCGTCCAACCCTCCCTAGTGACTATGCACCACACCCCTACCCCCAGCTTACAGGGGAAATTTCCCAAAGAAAACAGAGAAGAGTTGGTTTTACAGTAGGGCTACAAATGCTGAGTCATTCTGCCCCTAACTATGCTTAGCTGTCAGCCCTGACGTTTCAGCCAGCCCAACCCTACTGTGTAGTCTACTCCGTTCACAATTCAACATCTTCACTCTACCCCCTCTCACCCTTCCTAAAGCCAGCCTCAACCTCTATAGTTTTTTTTTTTTTTTTTTAAGAGATAAGAGTCTTACTTGGTCACTCTTGGTAGAGTGCCCATGGCATCTTAGCTCACAGCAACTTCAAACTCTTGTGTTCAAGGGATCCTCTTGCCTCAACTTCCCAAGTAGCTGGGACTTCAGGCACCTACCACAATGCCCAGCTATTTTTTAGAGATGGGATCTCGCTCTGGCTCAGGCTGGTCTTAAACCTGTAAGCTCAGACAATCTACCTGCCTCAGCTTCCAAGTGCTGGGATTATAGGCGTGAGCCACTGCATCCAGCCCCAGCCTCTATAGTTTTTACCAAAGATTTTCCTTGAAACTTCCGCACTCATATGCAAAAGTAAGAATAATAATTTGTATCTAACGAACACTTTCTATTTGTCTAGCATATATGTTAGATCTCTTTTAACTCTTTCTGAAAAGGAGAAACTCAGGCACCTACAAAGTCTTAAAGTACAATAGAGGAACCTACCTGGGGAGGCCTACCTTCAGATCCTCTCTGAACCACTAAGCCATGATGAAAAATGAACACAAAATAACTGGATTGCTTCCTGGGGCTGGAAGTTAGACCAGTGGAGTTTTTTTTTTTTTTTTAATCCCACCAAGAATTCCTGAAAGACCTTTGATGTCACCATAATAGAAACAAAATGCCAGGTGTGGTGGCTCATGCCCGTAATCCTAGCACTCTGGGAGGCCAAGGCAGGAGGATTGCTTGAGCTCAGGAGCTAGAGACTAGCCTGAGTGAGAGTGAGACCCCTAAGAATTAGCCAGGCTTGGTGTTGGGCACCTGTAGTCCCAGCTACTTGGGAGCCCAAGGCAGGAAGATCATTTGAGCCCAAGAGTGTGAGGTTGCTATAAGCTAGGCTGAGACCACGGCACTCTAGCCTGGACAACAAAGTGAGACTCTGTATCAAAAAAAAAGGAAAGAAAGAAAGATGAAATGGTCACATTTTATGAGTAGGGAGTTTATGTTTATAAGCATTGTCATCACATTTGTCTTTTATGACTAGCTTTAAAGATAAGAACTTCAGCTAGCTTTCGGAATCCCATATATTACTAACACGTCAGAGGTACTTACTGGGAGGCTGGAAGCAGAGGAGATCAGAGAAGCAATGAGTGAGCTAACACAACTAGCATCCTGAACTTATCAACTTGTGGCAGCTGGGGCCATAGCAGACAGACAAGTCTTGGGCCCTGGGGAAAGTGACCACAGGACCCTTGCATGACACCAAAACAACTTCCAAGTCCCAGGTCAGAACTGCTGGACCACATCATTTAAGGGTCTCCAAGGTCCTTTATGCCTCTTATTTCCCATAAGTGTAAGAGCCAGCAAAACACAGGCACCAACTACTTCAGGTCACTTTGCATAGTCAGAGGTGACCCCTGTCTGACATTCGGGTCCTGTGCCCAAGGCTCTAGTAGAATACTCCTGCCTCTGTGCTTATTTCCAGAGCAGAGTAAATGTAGGAAACTTCAAAAGAAGAAATAGTGTGAAGGGTGTTATACACTAAATGCTGTGCTCACCAGTTAAACAAAGAGAAATCCCCACAAGCTACAGTTGTCTTGGGGGAACTTGAACCTGAGGAAGGCTTCTTCTATTTTTTTTTTTAAAATTTATTAATAGATTATTTATCACTCATATTCATGGCTCAGGAACACAGGTCAGTGACAAATGCCCAAAGAAATTCTTTGTATTTCAAAATTATCTGATGCTCTGAAAGACACCAGCCTTCCTCATCTCCTCAAAATCTTTCATAGAATCATAATTTCTGTAGAAATCCACATATGCCTTCTTTCTTGGTTCAGCCACAGCAAACTTATAGAAAACTGCAGCCCCCAGGGATACAACAAATGCTCCAACAATATGAATCCACAGGCGTCTGGCCAAGAGGTCACACATCTGAGGTTTGGCCAAAGCACTGGAAGCCATGGTAGTTACTGTCCTTGATGGGTTGCGAACCTCAACGCGTCCTTCCTGGCTGAGGTACACACAACTGCCAGGAAGGCTTCTTAATACTAAGACAGAGAAGTCACAAATGCCAGATTCTCCTAAAGGCTCTTATCAAATGTAGACACCATAAACATCTACATTGCAACCCAGGGCCCGGTAAGCTACAGGTAAGAAAATAAAGGTAGACCAGGCCTCTTCCAGGCTGCACTGGGGATGGTGACAGCCAGCCCTCTGGCCACCCTCTGAGGCAGGAGAATTACTTGAGCCCAGGAGTTTGGGGTTACTGTAAGCTAGACTGAGACCATGGCACTCTAGCCTGGGCAACAGAGTGAGACTTTATAACGAACAAAAAGTCCAGAGGGATCTGAGAAACCTATAGTACCCAGATCCTGACCTAGGACAATTCTGTCCCAAGGCCTGCTCAAGAGAAGTCTTTCTTCCACACTTACATTCTCCACTAAAGCACTTCAACCCCACTTCCCCAAGAATGAACTAGAGCTCTTAAAGTGCCTGGCTCCCATACCCAGCTGAAACACCATAATATCCATCCTACCCAAACCCCCTTATTGACCTCTAATTCAATAGCCCAGTGGACCCCAGCCAGATGTCCAAGGCCTCCCCACCACCCAGACAGCAAAATCAGTCCCTGGAGAAGGGCCACCTCACCTGCTCCCACTCTCTAGCTAGCTGTAGAGGGCTGAGATCTGGTCCAGAGTTTTCAGGACTTCATGGCCACAAGCCCGAAATTGCATGGAAAGGTCATGAGAAAAGACCTTACCAGAGGTCTGCTCTTCGCACCCTGGGATTATTCACTGACCAGCCACAGAGGAGGGAACTGTTCTGAATGATCCAGGCCACATATTAAAGCTGCACAGAGGGTTCTAGTTCCAATGGGGTGCATTAACCCTCTAATACTAGAGTGTGTCCCTACACATGTGTATTTTGGGTGGAGAGGAGTTAGAGCTTACCCCAGATTCTCAACCCCAGCCTCTGGCCCCGAGTCCCACCTAGTCATATTAACATCCCTGGGCCACCCTAGCTGTCTAGGGTCTCTCTTCTATTTAAGGTTGTGCTCAGTCTGCAGGGCACCCTGTTCACTTGTCTCCTGGTATGATCCTTCCAGCTGCAGAAAGTGGGCGGGGGAGTTTCTAACTCAAACCTCCTGCACACACCCTCCAGCTTCCTGGTGATTTAAGCCCAGTTTCTTCCAGCAGTTATTTCTCCATTCTGAGGAGCCACCCACCACTGAAATCAAGGTCCCAAGAGTACCAACCCCCAACCACAGAGAGGGCCCATCTTCACAGTTGACCTAGCGGTAGCCAAACCTCATGGGAGAGAACTTCCTCCGTGAGAGGAACTCCCAGGGCCCCTCACTTCTTCCAGGGTCACCAGGCCAACTCCACCCAGGCTGCAAAGAAAAGGGGTGGGAAAGCCCAGAATATCTCCCGAGTCCTCTCCCCTATGCCAGGTGGCTCAGGGTGCTGCAGGGTAACCCAGGAGAAGGTTCATTCCCCCAGGCTCATGATGCTGCTGCGGGGGGATCAGGTAGGGAGCGAGATGATCTTCTTGTACCCTGAATCACTTCTAGGACATCTCGTTTCTAAGCTGTCAGGGAGTCCCCTCACCCTCCACTTACACCAAGAAAGGGAAAATCTAAAACCTCCTTCCCGTTAAAATCCCTCCCAGGAATTTAATTTCAGTACACATTTCTGGGAGCCAAAACTTTTTTTAAGGGGAAAAGAAATGGGCAAACCAGTGCTGGATGTAAGGCAACCATACAACCGAGAAAATGACAAGGGCGGAATGAATACCAGCAAACGCCAGCCCCCTGGAGCTTAAAGCCCGGGGCACAGGAGCCGGCTGGGCGTGGGAGCAGGGGCGGAGACAGTGCGTTCCCAACTTTCCCTGGCCAAGCTGCCTGGAGATGTACCTCCCAGGGGACGAGGTGGGACCAGAAAAGGCTGAGCCGATCTGTGACATCGGCGGAGGCTGGAAGCGAAGCTCCCTTCCCCTTGAAAGGAGCCCTGCTCCCAGCAGGCGCCCCCGCCTGCCGTCCCGCCCACCCAGCGCCCCCAAGCCCCAGCCAAACCCGGAGGGGCGCCCACACAAAAGGGGGAGCGGCGGGAGAGGGGACGCAGGCGGCGCCGGCTCGGGGAGGCCTCGCGTCCCTCCCCAGAGGCGTCGGCCCGCGACCACCCTGCTCACCGCGCGCCCCGCTCCCAGCCTCAGATGTCCGCACACTCCCCGCGCCCAGGGCCTGGGATGAGGTGGGGGCTCGGAAGGAAGGGCGGGCCGGGACGAGCGGCACGCGTCTAGGGCGGCGCGGGCTCCCAGGGAGCCGCGGCGACAGCCCCGGGAATCAAACTCGCGACCGCCCGACCCTCCCGGTGACCAAGAAGGTGGGGCCTCCGGGTTGGGGCCGGGATCGCGCGCTGGGCTCCCGGCGGTGTCCGCGGCGGGGCCGGAGCACAGGAGGTCTTACCGAGCAGCCGCCACGCGCGTCCGCTGCCCGCGGGCCGGAGGGGCCGGGCCGGGCCGGGCCGGGCGGGGGAGGGGCGCGATCCCGCGGCGGCGGCGGCGGCGGCGGGCCGGGCTCGGCGGCGCGGCGGCGCGGCGGCGCGGCAGGGCGCGGGGAGGCGGAGAATGCGAGGCGAGGCAAGCTTCCTAGCGGCGGGCGGCGAGAAATGCAGCTGTCCCTGCACGGCTGCCGGCGGGGCCACAAGTGAAGCCGCGCGGGGAGGAGTGGGGCTGCGGGTGGGGCGGGGGCCAGGCTGCGGCGCCCCCAGACCCTCTCTGGGTCTCCGGACTCTCTCTAGAGAGGAGGGAAGCAGGAATGGGGGTCCGGAAACCAACGCGGTGGTGTGGGATGAAGACTGGGAAAATCCCTCAGTGTCACCCCCGCGGAGCTGCAATGACTTCCCAGCTTGCGAGCAGGAGGTCTCCCGAGCAGAGCGGGGTGCAGGGTGCCCTGCCCCTCCCGTACCGGGAACAGCGCCAGAAGAGGGTGGGCCGGGGAGACCTACTAGACTCCGAGGGGAGCCTAAGAGCACAGCTACACTCACAGGTTACAAATATGTACCAGGAACTTAGGGTGAGGGTGCAAAATGTGGACGCATATCTGGGGCTTGGAACACTGAAGTGTGGGGGAGGAGCAGCCCCCTGAGATTTAGGGGTCAGGAAAGGAAACAAAGTCAAATGCTGAGATCAGAGGAGAAGGTGGGGGAAGGGTCAGGAAATTACAGCAATTACTCTCAGATACCCCCTGCCAGCTCCCCATGGCCTCCTCTCCCTGCCTTCCCTCCTCACTTCAAGGGCTTCGGAGCCTTGAGAAGATTTTCCATGGAAGAATTTGTCTAATAAAGGGGAAATGGACTTTGGCTATTGTTTTTCCACGTGGCTCGGTTTCAGACTTGAATTTGGCGGGGGGCGTAGGGTGAATGAAGTGATGACCACCAAGCACCCTGCTTTCAAGAGAAGCCACCTAGGGCATCTGAGGAGAGTGAAGGCTGGATGTAATCCCAGCTGTGCAGCCAAACAACTTGCAGGGTGTCTGCAACCTCCTCCTAGAAGGGCCTGCTGTTAGAGACCCACTTGCCCAGATCTCCTGAAATAGCCCCCATTCCCTTTCTCTGAGCACCTGCAACCCACTAGTCTTGCTAAGACAAACCACCATCAGCCACAGAGCCATCCGATAAAAACCACAAACCAAAGAGCCCCAGACATCATTGTGTTTCCATCATTTGCATGTCAAGGCTAAGTTTCTTCAACTAGTTAGGAACCTGGGAGGGAGAGAAACCTCAGGACCACACCCTCCTAGGGGAGGCCTAAGGTTAGGTTAGCATGTTGCACTGAGCTTCAGGACTAGGTTCCCAGGCCCTTTGGAGGCCCTTCCTGCTCCCCTCTCCCCATGCTTCTGTGCATTTGACTGGGGATGGGGGTTGAAACCCCAGAAGATGGTCCTTAGACCCCGGGTTAAAGATTCTGAGAGGGACTGACCCATGCCTCTCTGCTGACTGCTGGCTCTTTTCCCGAGTTGTAACTGTGAGCTTAGGATTTATCCTCCCGGCCAGTAGTCTAGATTATGTTATCCAGTGTGTTATCTTATACTTACCCACAGTGCAGTTCATCTACCACTTTTCTGCTTACTTACAAGATCCCACTGCAGTTCATCCCTGTCAGCTCGGCATTTCAGGACCAAGAAAATGCACCTACAAACTTGGAGATTTCCCTGTTTGTACTGGTATCATAGTCATTAACAAAATCAGTCACTGTCATGGACACTCCTCCTTGAAGTGTGTTCTTGGGCTTTGCTTACATACTCCTCTTTGGGATCTATCTTCCTGGGAGCTTTTTCTCAGACCCCCCCAAATACCCTCCCCCTCGGCCCCCCTGCAGTGAGCCCCCAGGGTTCAGGCCAGACGTCCCTCTGGTGTACCAACCTTTCACACCAGCTGCCTACGGAGGGGCTCCCTCAAGTGCCCCAAACTCAAGGAGGCTTGAAGCAAACGCACAGCAGTTCCCTCCTCAAGCTGCCCCTTCCTCCTCTGCCCCTCAGTTCCCCCACATCATCCCCCACCCTCTGCCCCTTCTCCACATTCCATTGGCTACCAGATCCTATGCATTCCTCCTCCTCTCACTCTCCCTCATTCCTCCAGTTCTGCCTGGTCCAGGCCCCTCTTGTCTCTGCTCCACTCAGAAGATGAGATGTCCTCTGTGCTTTCCAGCCCAACCTGTGTGCTTCAGGAGACTCGACAGTTTCTTCCTTTCTCCTCCTCTGTTTTATACCTACAAAACTTCAGGATGGCCCCTTCTAAGAAAACCTTGCCCCAGCCCTGCCATGTCCTCAAGCCGTTGCCCTCTTTCTCTTCCCCATCCAGTCAGGAGACCTCCTCTAACCAGCAGCCACATCAACTCTCCCTGCTTCCTCAAGGCCCATTCAACTCTCGACTTGCTGCCATCTGGCTTCCCTCACCTTGGGTGCAGGGGCAGCGCCAGCGGGAAGCACTGGCAGGTTCTCCCAGTTCTTCCAGCCCACCCCTCGGCTGCTCCGTGGCAGCCCCAGATGCCGCTAATGCCTTCCTGAAGCAACCCCATGCCCATGGCTTCCCAGCCTCTTGTTTTCCTACCAGTCTTCACATTTCTTCAGCTCTCCCTGCCTCGGGGTGGGGGGTGGGGGGTCTCCAGGGCTCAGCCCTCTTATCTTTTCCACCTACTTTTCTTCCCAGGACGTTCTCACAGACAGAACAGAGTGGAGTGGGTCCTCACCCTACTGCTCCACTGGCACACTGTGTGACCTTGAGCCAGTTTCTTCACTCCCTGTGCCTCAGTTTCCTCTTCTGTGTTTGGAGCTAACAACGGTGCCTACCTCAAAGCATTGTGGTGATAGTGACACAAATCCATGTACATAAAATGCACAGAACAGCGCCTGACCCGTGGGTGGTAACTGCTGGGGTTGTCATTAATATGAACATTCCCACCTCTGCTGCCATCAGGTGGAGTGTGCCAACAGCCCTTCCTGCACCCCATTTGCTCTCTTGAGCACTGGGCTCAGCATGTGTAGCTGCCACGGGACACGCTGTCCCACAGCCACGTCACCTTCAGGGAACCCATCATCTTCACATCCTCCTGGCCAGCATTCTCTGTCCTGGACAAGGGCACCTCCATTCACCCACGCTACAGACTTTACCTGCTGCTTTTCTCCTCCCCGTGCACAAAGCCCTTAGTAAACTCATTCCCACTACTCTGCGCTGGCCCAGGCTCTACCACCAGGACCCTGCCTTTCACTTCATCCTCCTCAGAGCCACTAGCTATTTTCCTAATGTATATAGCTTGGTGATGTCTCAGCCCCACTGAATAGAGTGGATGACTTCCCATGGCTTAGAGAATGAAATTCAAACTCCTTAGAGAGGCCCTTGCCATGCTGCCCTTAACCTGCACTCCAGCTCCTCCCCTTCCTGTCCTCACCCCACCCATGCTCTCCCAGGCTAGCGCCAGCTAAGAGCACTTGCTATTTCCACAGAATGAATGGGGAGGTGAGGGGAGCCTTTTGCTAAGTCTCTGGCTATATTAAGCATAGATCACTGGGAACATCTGTCATTACCCACTGTGAGGATGAGGCTGATGGAGAGTTACTTGGCTCGGGCTCAGCACAGTCTCCAGCTGGACCACAGGGAAAACAGCACATTACTTTCCCAGAATTTCCCTAGCCCAGGGTAGATGCCAGGGCATGAATGGTGGATAAGAGCATGTGGCTGTGGCTTCGGAACCAACCACATTGTCCCTGCCACCATGAGACCAACTCCTTCTCCTAGAACTACCAAAGGCAGGTTAACAAGGCCCATCTGTAGAAAATCAGGTGGTGTAAAGCTCCAGGTAATTTAAATAATCCTGCCCCTATCCCTTTCTCTGTCTTGCCCAATCTATAATTACTAAGAAACGTGGAGGAAATGTGTAAAGAATTGGTAACATGACTTGGAGATTTGAAAGAATGCACAGGTGAACCATGGAAGCAGTAGCAAAAAAAAAAAACAGAGAGAGAAGAAAATAAATGAGCAAACAACTCCCTCCCGGGATAATAGACGGATGCTTGTGGGATTGTCAATCTGATGCCCATCTCAGAGAATTCTGGGGACTCTCACCCCCTTCCCCAGAGCACCACCACCCTTGCCACACCTGTAGTACTTCCATAAACCCTCTTTTCCCTGCATAATGAATTGCTCTCTGGCAGTCCCTGTGTCCATCCTATTTATAGAGAGCATGTGGTATTATAGTTGTTTTCTTCTTGAGCTCCTGGGAGGTAGAGGGTGTCTTTCCTCTCAGTGATTGCACCTTTCAGCCCAAGGCCTAGCAGACCCATGAGAGTGAGTAAATATTTGCCAAAGGACTGACTTCTAACAGGTGGGTGAGACAGGCCTGGTTCACCCTTACAAAAATCATGTGTCTTCCCTTTATTGGTAACAGTTTGTAAGGCTGTAGGAATCCTGCCCTCCTGTACAGAGGCTACCAGCTTGTCCTCTACACGACAGTAGAGGTACAGATTAGGTCCGGATAAATGGAATCCCATGTAACCATTAAAATTGTTTTTAGGCTTGGCGCCTGTGGCTAAGGCGCCAACCACATACACCTAAGGTGGCGGGTTTGAATCCCCAGCCCGGGCCCGCCAAACAACAATGATGGCTGCAACCAAAAAATGACCGGGCGTTGTGGTGGGCGCCTGTGGTCCCAGCTACTTGGGAGGCGGAGGCAGGAGACTCGCTTGAGCCCAGGAATTGGAGGTTGCTATGAGCTGTGATGCCATGGCACTCTACCCAGGGGGATAGGTTGAGGCTCTGTCTCAAAAA
>CAUYQV010127034.1:0-14388 GCA_963574575.1 Galagoides demidoff
GGGCGTTGTGGCGGGCGCCTGTGGTCCCAGCTACTTGGGAGGCAGAGGCAGGAGACTCGCTTGAGCCCAGGAGTTGGAGGTTGCTATGAGCTGTGATGCCATGGCACTCTACCCAGGGGGATAGCTTGAGACTCCATCTCAAAAAAAAAAAAATCATAACTGTGTTCATTACTGCATTTATGGGGTATGTGTTGATTTTATGTACAATTTGGAGTGCTTATATCAAACTGGTTAATACGGCCTTCACCTCACTTACTTAATGGTTGTGTTAAGACATTTATACTCTACTCTTAATACATTTGACATGTACCCTTGCAATATGCACCATAGGTGAGGTCCCACCAATTACCCTCCCTCCACTGGGCCTGCCCCCTCCCCACCCCCTCCTCTTCTCTTCTTCATCCTGGGTTATAGTTGTGTTTTATCATTTGTATGAAAATGGGGGGGATTATATATGGGTTTCATAATAATACTGAGTACATTGGATACTTTTTCTTCCATTCTTGAGATACTTTACTAAGAAGAATATGTTCCAGCTCAACCCATGTAAACATAAAAGATGTGAAGTCTCCATCTTTTTATGGCTGCATAGTATTCCATGGTGCACATATACCACAATCTGTTAATCTGTTCAAGAGTTGATGGGTACTTGGGTTGCTTCCATGACTTGGCAATTATGAATTAGGCTGGAGTGAACATTCTGGTGCAAATATCTTTTCTGTAAAATGATTTCTGGTCATCTGAATATATACGTAGTAGAGGAATTGCAGGATCGAAGGGCAGGTCTACTTTTAGTTCCTTCCGTGTTTTCTAAACTTCTTTCCAAAAGGAGCACATTAGCTTGCATTCCTACCAGCAAGGCAGAAGTGTTGTTCCCTTCTCTCCACATCCACACCAACATCTGTAGTTTTGGGATTTTGTAACCTGGGCTCCTCTTACCGGAGTTAGATGACATCTCCAAGTGGTTTTGATTTGCATTTCTCTGATGACTAAAGATGATGAGCACTTTTCCCTCTTGTGGTAGAAGGTGAATTGAGCTCCCTCAGGCCTCTTTGAGGAGGACAGGAATCCTACTCACCAGGGATCTTCCTCACGACCTAAACACCTCCCAACACCACCACACTGAGGGAGCTTAACATAAGAATGTAGGGAGGGAGACACAAACATTTGGACCCCAGCAAAGCCCTTCCCCAAGACCCCACCCTCACCCACCCCCAGAGCTGGTCGCCTCCTCCACAGACACCCAGGCCCACCCCCTCCTAGATCCTGCCTTTCCTTCAGGCCCTAATCCCCTCTCTGTCTTTGAGATAGAAACAGGTATAAGGTTTACCTCAGAAACATGGATAGAACTTAACTGAGTTATCTGAACCCAAAGACCACCATTAATGGCCCCCACATGTGTCGCTGACCTGAGGAGACTGTTTCTCCACTGGGATTTCTAGAAAAATCTTCACACTCTCTCATAAGGGAGAAGTGACCCAACATCACTGTTTCAGACACAAAGAGAAAAGGGGGCAGGACTATAGGGGGGCAGGGAAATGAAAGAATTAAACCTCTCTGAAGACTTAGGCCATGGAGAGAAAGCTGGCCTTTCCCCAGAGCCCCCACCTCACGGGGCAGAGAGTAGCCCAATTTGAAGTAAATAACAAGTAATTGGAGGTGGTGGTGGGGGAAGAGACAGGGGAACTTTCCAGTTCATCTCAGACCAAAGTACCCATTGAGTCAGTGCGAACAAAATCTGAGCAACTTGTCAAATGCAGATTCCAAAACCAAATTCACCAAGAGCTGGATTTAGGCAATGTTTATGGCGGCCAAGTAACTAACAAGGGCCATAATGATTATGAAGCAGGACGCTGGCAACTCACACGTGAGGAAACACTGCATCGGTATCTGGGACACTTAAACCCAGACTTCCTACTCCAACGGTGTCCCATGAGAAGGTGGGAGAAGGGTGGGGGGATGGGAAGATCAAGAGCAGGTCCAGGCTCTGGAGAGAATAAACGATGAATTCCAGAGACCCAGGCAAACAAGGGCCCCAGCATAGATGATGGCTGGCTGGGTGGGCAGGGGACAGACAGATGGACAGACAGAGAGAGCTATTGCACAAAAAAGATGGCCAAAAAGGAAGCTCCCTGGGCAAAGCCAAGGCCCAGCTATTAAGCCATCACAGGCACGTCCCTAAGCCCAGCCTACAGAAGCTGTGCTTCTTCATTTTTTGATAAGGCAACATTTCAATATGATGGTCAGTCTATGACATCGTTCTGAACCTGGATGCTCATTAAATAGCACCCGCTAAGCTTTTTTAAAAACACAGCATGGCCTGAGTCTCACCTGAGATTCTGGGCTTTTTGTTCTGGGACAGGGCCAAGGCTCTTTCTTGTAAGCGCTTCCCAGCACATTGCAATGTGCAGCCAGTGCGGGGAACTACTTTGCCAAAAGGAGCCTCATGTGTTAAGACTGTGAGCACAAGGCTATGACACCAAGAACAGTGGCCCTTCTCTCTCCCTAGAGCAACGCAGAAAATGAAGGAAAAAAGCTGACAGAGTAGAGGGCAGCAGGGCAGTGTCAGGAAACCTGCCAGGCCTGAAGAGTAACTTCAGGGAACAGAGATGTCATGACAAGAAAGCAGAAGACGAGTATTCTAGTTCCCTGGGGCCCATGGAGAGAAAAGAAAGGAGCGTGGCAAAGGGGCCAGGACCCGTCAACTCTGACCCTTCTTATTCAGACTCCTTCTCAGGTGCCAGCATGATAAAGTGAAAGATGATAAACCCCAATTGCAAACCTCTATCACTGACCACTGGCCAAGTGTGGCCTCCTGGATCTGTTATCACACCTAAGTTCAACTGTCACATCAGCAAACTCCAGCTGGCTTGTAGGGTTCTGAGGATTAAACAGGACAAAGAGACTGGTACTCACCAGCACAGTGCCAGGTGGGGGATGTCACCCAGCAAATACCATCCTCTTCCTCATCTGAAATGCCAACCCTGACAAGGTCTTCCTCCTCATCAACTGTGAGGAAGGTGTGGTTTAGAATTGGGGTGCCCCTTTCCAATGGCCTACCAGGGAGGGGGTCACAGGGAGAATGGGATTCTCTACTGTCACCCTGCGGCCTCTTGTGTTAGAATCTGAACAGCTTTAAAGTTGGAATCAGGCAACAGAGGGCTTTGGCATCAGCCCTCCCAGGAGCGCTGTGGATGCCCAAGGAGATGTCGTAGACTAGCTGGATAATTGACCCACCATATATATCATTGAGTCTTTGCAAAAGTGTGTTCCAAATGACATGCCTGTAAATCAATTTTTTAGAATGGCTATAATTCATTCCCAAACAGACAGTTGCCTAAATTTAACAAATTGCCTCTGCTTTTCCTACTGACATCACACACATCAGTAAGCAGTAAACAATGCCATGTTTGATTCCCAGAGATAATTTTCTGAGTTGTTTTGTTTCCAAACAAGGTCTTCACATTTTTCACAAAATGTCATGTATAATAAAGGTATAGGATTTATTTAACCATTCAAAATAAAAGAATTGAGTTTGATTCAACCAGTTTTCTACTTGACGTTTTCCAGTCATCAACGGCTGCCTACTCTGCGCTCAGCACCTGGCATTAAGGAGCTGATTAGTTTCAGGAATCATGGGTACCAAGGATGCAAGAGAGCGTCCCACTTAAATTCCAACATGAGCTATTTAATTTTCAAAGCTAACCACAAAAACAAAAGCACCAGTGGAGCCAATGGCAACAAACACCAGGCCTTCTCTTTGTGCCCAGACACCAGCACTGCAAGCCCAGGAGTCTACGGGTTGCAGGAAGGATCTGGATAGACCACAGGCTTGCACAGGTGAGTGGGCCAAGCTACTTAGAAGCTGAGCCTGGAGTCTGGATGTGAAACAAAGATGGGCAGCTCAGACAGGTCAGAGGCATGCGTGAGTCCAGATAAAGGGACCAACCCTAAAGGTGGGGAAGAAGGGGTACATTCAGGGAGGAGAAAGGAAGCCAAAGTCCAGGAAAATCCACTAAGGGAAAAAGAAACAAGTGGGTACAAAGGGGGACAGGAAGCCAAAGGAGCCCCAAGCCTTGCAATCCCCTCCTTGCAAAAGCAGTTAATGTGTGTTTGGCTATAGCCTTGCTGGGGCCAGTGAGCATCATGAACAGAGATCTAGTCCCCTCCCCACCCAGCTCTCTGGGGAGCCCAGCTGTTCAGTCCAAAGGTGCTGGGTGGGAAGACAGAAGCCATGCTCTGCAAAAAAGGGTCAGAAGGAAGCTGGGTTCGCTTAAAGACGCAGGGAAACAGCCCCAGAGAGCAGAGGTCTTACCAGTGGCTGTTTCAGCAGTGCTGGGAGTGTGGCGGGTAACAGAACAGAAATGGTGTGCCCCTCTGGCAAACTGAGGTCTGTGACACCTCACACAGGCATATTCCTTAGGACACAAAGTGGGCTATGATGTTTGCTGCTGTTTCCTGCTTCAATACGACTGTTGAAGTATATGGAATAACAATCTGAGGTTTTGACAATGCCAAACTTTGAAAAAAGATTCTGAACTGAAGCCAAGACACCTACCCACTCCACCCAAGAAAGGAAAACAATTTCTGTGTTTGTAGACTCCATCAAGTGAAAGAATTCCCAAGCTTTCCTTCCACCCTCTTTATTCCGTCCTGGTCCGTAGTCTATGGTGGTCTATACACTATGCAGGTAGAAATGACATGGTAAAACTCCCACCACGATTCCCGCGACATGCAGCTCTCTTTCGGTCATTTATGGTGCAAAGTTAAGACTTGTTAACTTTTTAATTAAAATGTCACATGATAACATGCTTAACAAAGCACACAGCATTCTAGTGACTTATTTGGCTCCATGCTGACTTCAAACAGAGCTTCATTCATCCATTCAGTATTTACTGAGGGCACCTCTGGGCCAGGCTCTGCTCCTGGGTGCTAGGGACACAGCAATGACAAGTCCCCATTCTCAGAGACCTTGGTGAGGAGAGAGAAAAAAGCCAAACGTGCACATGTGATAAGGTGGCTCTTTCAAGTGGCGGTGACCTCTGCGAGCACACTGCATCAACACATTCAGCCCTGAATGAAGGCCAGGGTGCTGGACCCAGCTCTGCAGAAACCAGGTTTCCGGTGGAGGAAAGAACAAGGGGACCTGGCCTGCTGGCGCTTGGGGCTCCTCCCAGATTGCAGTAAGGGAGCTTTTGGCACGGGCTGCACAGATTTGTAAACATGCACGTGCTTTTCCCAGAGCTAAGTGCGTAATAAACAAGCAAACTTTTTTCTTCTTCTGTAGTCCCAGAGTGAAAATTAATGGAAACATTTGACTTTCCATCTTTGAGCCACAAAATGCCAAACCAAATTCTCGGAAGAGGTCTAGAGAGTCAGAACCACATGGATTTCGGAGCATATAAACATTTTCCTTTTTAGCTCGAAACTAAGTTAGTTGGACAAGTTACATTTCACTTGGTCTTGAAGGGAAGACTGAAAGTCCCAGTGGTGTCAAGTCTCCAGAGTACAGACCTCTGGCTCGGAGAAACTGCAAACTGGGACTTAACGTGCATCTCAGAGGCGGGTATTTCCAGGAGCAACGGCAAAATATGGGAAAAACACAGGGAATGTAAGAGTTTCACGGCTCAATGCTATCTTTTTAATGCAGCTGCACTGTTTTGATTGAAGTGAATTCCAAGAATAACAGATGGAGCCTTACTAAAGTTTCAACAAAAGGAGCCAAATACTGTACATCGAATTTTTAAAAATTATCTGTCACTTGTTACCAGAATATTTCTCTTTCTCCTTACTTTTAGGATGACTGTGGAACCCACTTTCCTCTTAAGAGAAACCTTTCATCCATCCTCAGGGATAGCGCCATCCACCTCTATGTGTACAACAAGTGGCCAAAGCTAAGGGGTCAGGTAGCTAAGCGGAACCACTGGATTCTCCAATCCAGCAATCCAAAGTTCGGCCTCAAGCCCCAATCTTTCACGATCTATTCTTTAAGAAAAGATACAAACCAGAATTTCTAATGTGCTATTATTTTTAAAAGCAGTGTAAGAAAAGGTACCCAACAGAAAAATAATTTAAAAATAAATTACAGGGAGGGGAGAGAGGGGAAGAGGAGAGGGTTTGGTAAGCTCTCACCCAACGGGCACAACATAGGGAGACATGGCACACCTCCTGGATGAAGGGCTCAGCTACGACTTGGACTTTACCTAACAAACGCTAACAGTGTAACCTCATCATTTTCACCCTTATATTAATCTGAAATTTTTAAAAAATGACAAGGTGAGTCGTTTAAGGAGATCAGAATTTTTGTTTGGGCTAATGAAAAAGCTTTAGAAATTACGATGTGCTAGCACAACTCTACATATGTGGTTAATGCCTCTGAACTGTAAACTTAAAATGGTGAAAATGCTAAGTTCTATGTAACGTGTATTTACCCCCATAAATACACATAAAATAGGAGAGGAAAACTCAAGCTCTTGTCTAAAAAAAAAAACCTGTGTATTTATTCATTTTTCTTTCAACTCAAATTTGAGTATTTACAGAAGAGACTAGCAAATCCTTCAGACACCCACCAGAGAAAGTGAAAGCCCAGAAGGAATACCAGAGTTACAGCTGTTAGCACATGTGTACACACAACGGCAAAAGCAACAGAACTGAAGCCAGCGTGCTATTTTAGGAATGTGCTTTCCCTCTCAACCGGACTGCAAAAAACAAAAGCCAAAACAACCAACCAAAGAAAACTTATACTTGGTTGAGCTTTACCGTAAGCCATCAGAAAACATCCCATTTTTAAATCATAAGCAGATCAATGACAACCTAAATCACAAAATTAAAATAAAGGGCCAGGAACACGCTATGAGGCTGAGTCACACAGAACTGCCAACATCCAACTCTTTGAAACATCTAGAAACTGCAGTTTTACGTGGTTCATGCAAACTCTGACGTTGATTGGGTCGGAAGCAGCAACTCCAGACATGGGACGTCCGAGAGACTTGAGAGGCACGGTGAGCCCAAATGCAAATGATCTTCTATGTCCATCCTTTTGGGGGGGGAAATGGGTAGGATAAATATCCCCATTAAATGAAAACATTTTCCCTCCCATGCACAAAAAAGGAGATAAAAAAGCCTGAGAAGGGGATAGAAGAGACATTAAAAAACAAAACAGAACACAAAAGGCAAGAAATTACATCCAGGTCAGATGACCAGAAAGGATCTCTCTCTTCTGTGCCACAATGGTTCCAAAGAGCCACTATATCCTAAGGATACCACTTGTGCGTTATGAACGTTGCCCTCAAATTCCCGCTCCACCATCTTCACAAGCTTAGCTGCCTCACTGCTGGTTCCCTCTCCCCCCACAAGTCAAAGCCCAGCCAGTCTTCCCAGGAGTTAGTCCCCTCAGGACCCCTGGTGGTCCCTTCCTGCCACCTAGGATCAAGCCAGCTGCTGGCTCACTCCCCCCTCCAGCTCCAAGAAGGAGTTCACTGGGCTCATGCCAACCCCCTGCCCGCCCCCCAACTGCCCGGGCAGCAGCTGGCTGTGCGTGACAAGCTGGGAATGCAGCGTCTGGCTGCTGGAGAGCACGTGCATTCCTGGGCTCTCAGATGAGATTTTTTTCACTGGGCTCAAATATCTAGGCTCTACCACTTCCTCTCAGCAGTCAGCTCCAACTTCTCTGCCCACTTAAAGTTGAAACCCAAAAAGTTGGACTCTTGCTGTCCAATTCCCACAATGGGAGACCCGCTGGCTGGTCCCCTCCGACCACTCGCCTATACTCCACAAGCTTGAGACTGCGCTTGTGACAGGAGTGTGCACAGACGGTGTAGTGAGAAGGTGGCTGGAAAGAGGTCAAAGGCACCCTCATCCACAGGAGATTCAAAGGACAAAAAAGACACCAAGGGGGCAAAGGAAAAGAAAATCAGCAGGACAGGACAGAAAGTGTGTGAAAATGACCAAGTCACCACACTGACTAACCCCTCATCAAGTTTCACGAACTTGGGCCCATGTCATTACCTCCAACAAGCCAAAACCAGAAGGCCAAGCCAACAGGTCAGAGATGGTTTTAAGCAGGAGATGTGATTAGTAATTAGCATGTGTTCCCAGTGTAGGAGAGAACTTTTAAGACCAAGTTCAGTTACCCTTGCTGCAAATAAAAAGAGAAAGGCATGGAGAAGGGCACAGCTTGTAGATTGGACAATTAAATCCCCAACCAGTAAATAGTCTGGAAGACTCCATAGAGAGACAATTCAAACAGAAAACCAAATGGAATCACTGCACAGTATAATCGCCCTGATTAAACGTACTGTGGTAAATTGAATAACCACCCCTGAAAAGACAAGCAGGTAAATTGATATCACGCTAAGGTTATTTCAGAGCAATCAAATTAGACCCTTTCCAGAAAAAGATAATAAAATAGTTCAAACTCTTAACGTGAAAAGTCTGACTTAGAACTTATTACTCAATTCTACAATGTTCTTAAAGGGCACTATGGTGACTGTTTGTGCATCTCCCGAATGTTCTAGAAAAAGACAAATGTTCAGTGCTCCCTTCCCTCTTCCCTTTTCACGAGAGTTGATCTCCCAGCTCTGCAGGCAACCCGGTGGTGCTTTGCTGAATCTGCTCTGCTGAAACTCCGTCCAAAGCATGTTGTCCAAGAAGACGACCAACATCTAACTCGTGCTGACCTGCCCGTGAGCCGTGGAGCCCACAGCGACATGTATTTTCAGCAGTGTGAGAGCCTGACATTTGCTCCTTTTGTTTTCCCATCTGTAAATGCTTCACAGTGAATATAAGCTATAAGTCAAACGGGAACATTCGGCCTTCTATAATCCTAGTATCAACCTACAGTAATTTAAATCTTAGAGTGTTATGAAACTTTAAATTAACATAAAACTATATCCCTGGCCAAAAAAAAAAAAAAAAAGAAAGAAAGAAAAGAAAAGAGCAGCTGAGTGAATGTACAAAATTCTCATGAGACTGAATGTACTGAGAAAGCAGCGTACCCTTTCAGGAACTCAAGCAAAACAATACACTATTATCTTTTGTCTACCCAGGGTCCCAGAGGTTCCACTTTGGGATTTTAGTTACACACGGCTCTGCTGGGTCTCTAACACTAAAGAGGATTTTAAAAATTGCTCTTTAATGCACCTGAGAATTACTATACTGCAGTTAGCCCAACCACTGGCCACGCTGAAGGTGAAATGGTCACTGGAAGGGAGAGCACAGAGATTGGGAAAGAGAGGAACAGCTTTGAAGGGCCAGAAAAAGACTTCTATACTTTGTCCAAAGCTTTCCTCCTTGTCACTATCTTTGCTTCCTCCAAAACAGACACTGGCAGTGCAAATAAGGGATGGAGGGCATCCTGCTCTTCATTTTAGGTGACCATGATCGTAAGACATTTTCCAGAATATCTTCTAAATCCTCACTACTCCGGTATGGTTTGCTCAGCCACATCGGTGTCACTGAAGAGCTTGTGGAAAACCAGACTCTCCTCCCACTGGCCTGGGAGAATCTGCATCTTAACAAGATCCCCAGGTGACTCACGTTAACATTTCAAATGCACTGCTCTAAATCAAAGGAAAATCACACTACTAGTGTAGTAAAGCAGTTGTGGACTCTTAAGAGGTCATAATTGGGCAATGTACAAATTTCAAAGGAATTGTTTTTAAAGGAACCAATATCATTTAATAAGTTCTGCCCATTACCATTTGACCCAAACACTGATTGATATCTTTTAGTGTGTGTATGGAAGGGGTAAAATAAATAAATAAACAAACACACACTAACCCAAAGTGCCCCAGTTAAGCATGTTTTATGCACAGCTCATCGCCATTAAGTACAATCACACTGTTGTACAGTCATCTCCACCATCTTCAGAAATTTTTCATCTTCCCAAACTGAAAATCTGTACCCATTAAATACTAACTTCTCATTCTCTTCTTCTTCCAGAAATACCAGTATCTTAACAACCTTTAATAACATACCAAATTGAGTCAAAATTAACCAGTATTTTAAAAAGTAACCAAGGATAGGCTTGACCAGAACAAGGCTATGCTCTATGTTTTTGAGGCTGATTCCTTCAAGAATCTCTCCCCCAGCACAGGGTATTCCTATCCTGGGCAGCAGGACCAGCTAATGAACCTCTCCTTATCTTTGGTGACTATTCCTGTAAATTTTAGAATGAACTTATGACATAAGGAGGGGAGGACTATATCGGTCAGTAGAAAAGCAGCTAGAGTATTTTAGCCAGTGCCCATTCTTGATCCGAACTTGAACCCAATTTTTAAAATCTGGCCTGATTTTTCCAGCCTAAGCAAGAGGGAGATTACATCTCTACTAAAAATAGAAAAACTAGCCGGACATCGTGGCCAGTGCCTGTAGTGCCAGCTACTTGAGAGACCAAGGGAAGAGAATTGCCTAAGCTGTGAGGTTGCTGTGAGTTATGAGAGCCACGGCACTCTACCCAGGGCACCATGGCACTCTATCTAGGGCGACAGAGTAAGACTGTGTCCCCCCCCCAAAAAAAAAAACTGGCCTTATTTTTGTCATACTGTAAACCCTACAATTCCTACATGAATCTCCAGGCTAATTACACTCATCATATTTGGGAATGAGAGAGTGGACAACAAAATAAGTATTTGATGACCAACTGAAGAGTAGAGGTCAAGGTTCAGTGTTGTTTTCAAGTACACATTATCCTGGCTTTCGTTCTTTCCAAACCCACAATCCATAAATACTGTCGAAAATGAGCAAAACTACTGACCTAACCCTCCTATCCCAGTCCAAGCTCATTGAGAACTGCCCGTCAACTGTGGCCAGCAAGGGCTTTACATGGCACGGGTTGCTGTCCCAGAGTCAAAGGCACCATAAGACAGGTGGGGTTACCATGTCAAGAGCCTCTGCCAACAAAGCCTAGTTAGACAGGGATAGAAAGCCCTGGGACACTGCCCTAATTGAAATAATCCAGTCGCAAAAGACCAACTACTGTATAACTCCACTCATATGAGGTAACTGAAGCAGGGGTGTCCAACACATGGCCTGCATGTGGCCCAGGATGGTTATGAACACAGCCCAATACAAAATCATAAACTTCCTTAAACATTAGGGGGTTTTAGTGATGATTTGGTGGAACTGGACTGCACAGTTCTCAAGCAGGAACTTTGTAGACAACATCATCATGTCACAGTGTCACATGAAACAAACACACATACACTCTATTTGTAGGCATGTGTGGCTCCAGTTTCACTGCGCTGTGTGGCTTCCATTGTGTTATTGTCCAAATGCAGACAGTCACACTGACACCATCAGACATCACAGTTGCTCTTGATGACGTGACAAAGCAACCATTATCAATAATATTTCAACCTACCATGCAACGCTAGCCGTTCAGTGTTCTTTAGACCTTAGGTAAGCATCCTTATTCGGTTACCAAGGGTGCGTGCACACCTCAGCGGCTCTTCACATGCTTTCCAATCGACTCTTTGCCTTGCCCTGGGTCAGCAGCTGACATGTGAAAGGGCCCAAACCTTGCTTTCTATTTTCCTGTCCATTAATTTTTATAATAAAAGTAAACCCAGTCCTGTATGATTAGGACTGTCACATGAGCACTTTTGCTTATATATGGGGGCTGATATCATGAAAATCACGCACAGGCCTTTCACTTGGCTCATCAGCTTTCTTTAGGGTTTGTGTATTCAATGTGTGACCCAAGACAGTGCTTCTTCTTCTTCCAGTGTGGCTGAGAGAAGCCAAAAGCTTGAACCTCCCTGATCTATAGTAATTAAAATCATAGAAAAGAACAG
Source organism: Galagoides demidoff (assembly GCA_963574575.1). NCBI lineage: Eukaryota > Metazoa > Chordata > Mammalia > Primates > Galagidae > Galagoides > Galagoides demidoff. Next base: position 11,796 of record CAUYQV010127034.1, read on the forward strand.
TAGTGACCCAGGGCTGCAGAGAGAGGGTGGAGAGAATTGATGTTTAGTGGCTCGAGTTTCAGTGCTACAGGATGATGTTCTGCAGATCTGTTGCACAACCACTGAACTACACTCGTAAAAACAGTTACGATAGTAAAGTTAATGTTGTATGTTTTTTCATCAAAAAGTTTTTCAAAGCAAAGGTTTTTTTCCACTGTAGAAACTGAACTATTTAGTGGCTAGAGATTCAGTAGTTGTGCCCTGGGATTAAAATAGAATTTAAAAAAAAGAAATGGATCCCATGAAAAATCTGTCACTTTGTTAAATGAATCATACTGTTTACATATTGTTTTCCCTTTCCACATCACCTTGAGAAGTATATATGGAAAGCCTTAAAGAAACTTAATTCTCTGCCAGGTGCTGTGGCTCACACCTATAATCCTAGCACTTGGGAGGCTGAGACGGGTGGATTGCCTAAGCTCACGGGTTTGAGACGAGCCTGAGCCAGAGCGAGACCCTGTCTCTAAAAAAAGCCAGGCATGGTGGCCAGCTACTTGGGAGGCTGAGGCAGGTGGATTACCTGAGCTCATGGGTTCAAAACCAGCCTGAGCCAGAGCAAGACCCCGTCTCTAAAAAGTAGCTAGGAATTGTGGTGGACACCTATACTCCCAGCTACTCAGGAGGCTGAGGCAAGAGCACTGCTTGAAACTAAGAGTTTGAGGTTGCTGTGAGCTATGACACCATAGCACTCTACCAAGGGTGACAAAGTGAGACAATGTGGGAAGGGAGGGAAAAGGAAGGGGAAGCTAAACAACAGTGACAATTGCAACAAAAAATAGCCAGGCATTGTGGTGGGCACCTGTAGTCCCAGCTACTTGGGAGCCTGAGGCAAGAGAATCACTTAAGCCCAAGAGTTTGAGGTTGCTGTGAGCTGTGACACCATAGCACTCTACCAAGGGTGACATAATAAGACTCTGTCTCAAAAAAAAAATAAAGACTGAGAAGCCACTGAAGACTCTCAGATGGGGATAAAAAAGAGTTGCAAAATAGCCCAACATCATTACTGTTTATTAAGCCAAGAAATGAGTAAGGCTCCACCAAACAGACCATCCCTGCTAAGAAGTTTTGTTAACCAAGTGGCCCATCTACCTTAAACCACAGAAAAGGGACCTTGAAGCTTTTGTTCTCAACACAACAACTTGCAAACTAAATTCACTTCTACATGTTTTAGAGCAGCAGGCTCGATTGACCATACCCGAGTGTGACAAAGAGTGAGTCCCACTGAACAGAGAAGCAAAGAGGGGACTAAGAAGATAGTAGCCCCATGTTCTAGCTTCCTTTCAGTTCCCTAAGTCTTAAATTTCACTGTGTTCTCAACAATGTGTCCATCTGTAACATTAAAATAAGTGGCCTTTTTAAAATGGGGAAGCTGGGGTTCCTCTCATGATCGTCAAAGTATAATTGAGCAGTGAATGGGTTTCTGGGTTCACACATGTATTTGGGGAGAAATGCTTTTCATTCATTTTGCACCACAGAATGGGGTCCGGGAGCAGTGGAGTTGCCACGTACAGAAGAGAATTCTTCAGTGCTTACCAAGGGAGATGACAAGGCTCAGGTTAAGTGGGTGAGTCAGTCTTACTGACCCTAAATTCTCACTGGCACGCCAGTGTTTCCACAATTCTGTGTTATGGGCTGAGCGTGTGTATCCTCCACAAAATTCATATGTTGAAATCCAAATCCCCTGTGCAACAATATTAAAAGATGGGGCCTTGGGGAGGTGATTAGGTCATGAAGATGAAGCCATCACGAATGGGACTGGTGCTCTTTTTTTTTTTTTTTTTTGCAGTTTTTGGCCGGGGCTGGGTTTGAAACTGCATATGGGGCTGGTGCCCTACTCCTTTGGCCACATGTGCCACCCCTAGAGACTGGTGCTCTTATTAATATAAAAGAGACCTGTGAAATCTCCCTTGCCCCTTCCACCATGTGAGTGAGAGGAACAGCGAGAAGCCAGAAGCCTGTGAACCCAAAGTGGGGTTCTCACCAACCACCAAACTGACAGCGCCTTAATCTTTTTTGTTTTTTTGTGAGGCACAGCCTCAAGCTGTTGCCCTGGGTAGAGTGCCGTGGCATCACAGCTCACAGCAACCTCCAACTCCTGGGCTCAAGCAAGTCTCCTGTCTCCACCTCCCAAGTAGCTGGGACCACAGGCACCCACCGCAATGCCTGGCTATATTCTGGTTGCAGCTGTCATTGTTGTTTGGCGGGCCCAGGCTGGATTCGAACCCGCCACCTTAGGTGTATGTGGCTGGTGCCTTAGCCTCTTGAGCCACAGGCGCCAAGCCCACAACACCTTAATCTTGGACTTCCCAGCCCTCAGAACAGTGAGAAGTAAATGTCTGCTGCTTACAGTCCATGAAGTTTACGGTATTCGCTCAGGGCAGCCTAAACAGACTAAGACACTATGAAAGTTAAGAATTTTTTTTTTTTTTTTTTTTGAGACAGAGCCTCAAGCTATCCCCCTGGGTAGAGTGCCATGGCATCACAGCTCATAGCAACCTCCAACTCCTGGGCTCAAGCGAGTCTCCTGCCTCCACCTCCCAAGTAGCTGGGACCA
>CAUYQV010127040.1:0-24517 GCA_963574575.1 Galagoides demidoff
CCTCCAACTCCTGAGCTCAAGTGAGTCTCCTGCCTCCGCCTCCCAAGTAGCTGGGACCACAGGCGCCCGCCACAACGCCTGGCCATTTTTTGGTTGCAGCCATCATTGTTGTTTGGCGGGCCCGGGCTGGGGAGTCAACCTGCCACCTTAGGTGTACATGGCTGGTGCTTTAGCCGATTGAGCCACAGGTGCCGAGCCGTTATAAGCATATGTTCTATATGTCTTCCAAATCTTGTCTTCTCGTGAGTCAGAATTCTGTGACATCACAGTAAGCAGTTTGATGAGCCCATACAAGCTCTAAGTGGCTGTAAAGATGTATGCTCCACTGTTTTGGATATTAGATATTCCAATAGCTGTGTTGTAATATCTTCTTCTTGTTTTAATGTGATTAACATAATTTTGAGCATCTTTTTACATGCCGACATTCTATATAACTTTTTTGGTCAGGTGTTTATATGGATCTTTTGCCCATGTTTTAATTCTGAGGGGGTTGTTTTATTTTTCAGTTTTAAGTGTTCTTTGTACATATGATATGCAAATTCTATACTAACTATATTTGCCATATATCTTCTCTCAGTCGAACTAGTTTTTTTTTTTCATTTTCATAGTGTCTTTCACGGAAGATTTTAATTTAAAAAAAGTCCAACTTAGTGACTTTTTTCATGAATTATAATTTCTTACATTTTTAATTTCTATGTTTCCCTTACCTTATCTCTCCTTGCATATATTTACATTCCATTAGAGCTCTTAACATGTTAGTCATAGTTATTTAAATCTATTACCTGGTCATTCCAAACCCTATAGCAAATCCAAGTCTCATTCTGATGCTTATCTTGTCTCTTTATACTTTTTATTTTCCTTGTCTCTTTTGATGTTTTGCAATTACATGTTGTAAGACAAGCTTGATGTTTTATATATTGGTAAATAATGTAAGTGGGAGTTTTGTATAAAGTTTTAGGTTGTCTGACTGAACACTCCATCATTAATGTTTGCTATTGCTGGAAGAATCACAGGTATTCTATCCCTCTAGTTTCCTTGTTTGTGCCTCCCCTCTTGCTTTGGGTTTCCCTACTAACATTATTATTCTTCAACTTCTTTTAGTTATAATCTATTGTTGTTATATTGTAGCCTTATTGATGTGAGAGTAAAATTTTGAGAAAGTGAAGGATAATATTTTCCCATAATTTAATGTTGATCTTTTAGTGAATCTGTGCCTCTTGACTACTATATATATTATATATAAAGTAATATATATGTTATATACATAATATATTATATAACATAATTATGTAATATAATATTACATATATATTATGTAACATATGTAATATATTACATATATAACTATATATTACATAGTTAAATATAAATACATTTAATAGTTAAATATATTAATATATTTAATATATGTAATATATTAAGTAATATATTATGTTACATCATATATAACTATATATTATAGTTATATTTATATAATTATATATAGTTATATATTATATATAGTTATTTGCCCACTATTTCTAACCTCCTTAGGTGAGTCCTGAAATCTAGAGAGGACTGTAGTCAAACAAATGACTTTTGTTCAAGAGGGATAAGGACTTGTTAGGGAATTTTTCCCCAGTTTGTAAGACTTTGTTTTGAAGAATACTTTACTAAATTTTTAATAATGATTCTTTTTCCTCTGCCCTTGCAAGATTCATGAGTCTTTCTCCAACCTTTATTAAAACCTGGTAAGTTTTCTGGAGGTTAAATCTATAAAAGTACAGCCCTTTGCAACTTCTTGCTCCCCTCATAGTTTTTTTAATTTCATACTAGTCTATTAAGGCTCCAATGATTTGTCAAAAATAATATTTAAATGTTCCTACCCATTAATGGCTTTAACAGCTCCTTCTCTAGGCTACTTGATCTCAACCCTAACTCTCTGAAGTTCCCTGCCTCTCCAGATTTTGGGGTAGTGGTTTACTCTGAAACTATAGTTCTTTGATGGATCTAAGAAAAGTCATTGATTCTTTTAGTTTATTCATCTTTTCCATTATTGAAATAATGGAAGGGATGACTTCAAAGTTCTTTACATGTTGAAACTGAAACAGGAAATACTGAATTGCCCTTTTTGAAAAAGTGGTATTTAAGTATTACTTGCAAGTATTTTTAAAAACTTTTTAAAATAAAACTCATTATCATGTAATTCAGGTCCCATCATAGAAAAAACCACCACAGTAATTATTTAATTTATACAATATTTGAAATTATCCATTAATATACATGTTGATTTATGAATAATTTATTTTAAATTCCGTTTTAAAAAATATTCTCCAATGGATTTATTTCTTGATTTTCATAAAGTATTTAATCATTTTAACTTATATTCATTAAGTATATTTGACATACTAAAGCAATTTTATTTCACTTTGAAAAGGGCAAATTTGAAGAGAAAAAATCTCAGCCACACAAAATGTTTCTAACAATAATTGCACTATTTTTCTTGCTCAGATATTTTACCAATAAAATGAAACAACTGAGGAAAACATGTTTGAAAAACATCTGCTTTCTTCAACTTGTATAGCCTGAAACAAAGGATGTGCTAGAGTATTTCCCATTAATTGTTTCCATTGTGTGTGAATTATCCTGAATATTCAATACATTTTATTCTACTCTCTCTCATTAAAACCAAAGCAGCTAAAGTTGTGGGCCATCATTTTCTATGCTACATTTAATATGCAAACTAATTTTGAAAGGCAAAAGGCACCTGCACCACAGATTTCAAAGGAATTTGCATAATAAATATTGTACAGATTCAAAGCTTGCCTTGTAGAGGACAATGACAGATGTGTAAGCAGTTTTGTGTGAAAGTCCTGCATAACTAAATTTGCTTTAGAGTTGAATTTCAGGGTCAGAGTAGGACAAACAATCTATTATAGGATAAACATTTCATGTAAGCAAACATTCTATATTAACATATGCAAGGATTATTCTCCATGCAAACTGTGGTTGCAGAAGGCTCTTTAAATTTATCAAGAAATCATGGGTTTTCTACTTCAATATTGATAATCACTAAAATTTAAAGATAGGTGTCTGTAAACTTATATTTTTAATCTCACAAACAATAGATCACTAAATTCCAATACCGTCTTTTTTTCATGTTAGTTTATTTATTGTTTATGGTTAGATATTTCTCCTGAAATGTATATCAAATCTATTTCTCTATATGTGATTGTGACTGTCAGAAATGTTAGTAAACAAAAAATAAAATAGGAGTGATTAATAGAAAATAATCCTATCTAGAAATATGTCTAATGATTTTTTTTTTCTTAAACTATGATAATGCACAAAACCAGTGGCTAACAAAGTTAACTTTCTAGGATATTGCAGAGGAAAATTTCCTTCTGCAAGTAGTGATTTGTAAAGTGATTGATTTGTGATCAAAGATGTATTATCTCCATTGGTATAATCACTGGACACCTGAAATGAAGACCAAACAATATCCTATACCTACCTAATGGTAGCTCCAAGTAAATTATAAAATATAAGCCGGAGGAACTGTGGATAAAACATTGGATTTTCTAGATTAATGTCCATGCACACAGTAATTTAGTGGTGCCTGACCTGACAAGTGAAATCTTTATGACAAAGCAAGGCTTCCTTCTGCATGCCTAGTGAATTTCTCAGCTGGCCATCTCTGTATTTCTTCTCCTAGAACCATCAAAGTGTGTTAAATAGAATAAACATTAAAATATCAATGATGAGAATTTTGACATATGGAATGATTACACATAAGAACAGATTTTCTTGGTAAAAAAGACAATGATTTTTTAATCCAGATGAGAAACCCTAACAAGTAGAAGTTGGGAACAGAATGTGTCAGTTAGAATCAGCTTAACTGGTATTTACAGTGAAAAAAAAAATGCAACCCTTAAACAAGATAGAAGTGAATTCTTTTCTGAGATCATTGTCTTTAAGTAGACAAAAAAGGCACCACAACCCCTCAGAGATTCTGACTCCTTCCACTTCAACCAATCTGCTACCTGAGGAGTATGGAAGATTAAAAACATTGGCATTCTAATCCAGACAATGAGCCTGTGGATAAAAACAAAATAGTTGGGGCCAACTCCTGCTCTAGCTCTCTCTTAAGGATCATTCATTAAAACTTCCATCTCATCTTCCCTTTACATCTTATTAGAATGAAATTTATACAAATACTCACATTCAATCAATTTTGAGGGAGATTGAGTAATGTAGTCTCTATATTGGACTGTCATTGATCACCTAGACATTGGGGTTAAGTCACTATAGGGGAAAGGAGAGGAACTATTGTAGACAAACCTCCACCCCTTAGCCACATTCATACACTAATGCTCTAATAAGCTAATAAATATATGAATAAATAAAAATATAGGCATCTCAAGCAAAAAAAATGTATAGCAAGGCTTGAAATTATTCATATTTTCTCATAATTTGTTGTCACAAATCTTGCAACATGCACTTATCTTTTCTTCTTTATTACTATCCATTTATCCTACTCCTCAAGTTATTGTTTAATTGTTGGGGATTTATTGAGGGTACAAGAAACCAGGTTACACTGATTGCACTTATTAGGTCCCCCTTACAACTGTGTCTTGCGTCCAAGAGGTGAGTCACACACTGAGACCCCACCCCTTCCTTCCTTCTTCCCTCTTTTACATAATGAGTCCCCTTTCTAAAAAAATTGTAGAGATATGCAATATACATATAAAGGGCGGTGCCTGTGGCTCAAAGGAGTAGGGTGCTGGCTCCATATGCCAGAGGTGGTAGGTTCAAACCTGGCCCTGGCCAAAAACTGCAAAAAAAAAATTGTAGTGATTACAAAATTAAGTGATTGAAAGTATACCAAATTTTTGTAATCCCAGCATATCTAGCAAAAGAACTCTTGGAGTATGAAAAATCAGAGCAAATTAGACAACGACAAAAGGGAACACTAGCTCTCTAGTGATTGTTACCAATTGAAAATATTGAAATGACAAGTGAAGAATTTCAAATGTGGTTTTTAAGGAAGCTCAATGAAATCAGAGAGAAAATGGAAAACCAACTCAAAGAAAGCAGAAAAACAATTCAGGAAATGAATGAAAAAAATCACTAATAAAATCACCATATAAAAGAAAAACCAGGTAAAAATTCTGCAAATGAAAAATTCATCTAAGGAACTACAAAACACAGTGGAAAGTTTTAAGAATAGACTAGAACAGGCAGAAGAAAGAATCTCAAAGCTTGAAGACAACTCTTATGAATTAACCCAGTCAAAAGAATTAAAAAGAATAGAAACTTGGTATAATTAAAAATAGCCAAATGTAAGAATCACAAGCATTCCTGAGGGTGGAGAAGAAAACACACAAGGACTATAAAACCTTTCTGAGGGAATAATTGAGTAAAATCTCTTAGTTTTGCTAGAGATTCAGAAATCCAGATATAAAATGCTCAATGACACCTGGGGCATTCATAGCAAAGGTAATCACCGAGACACATAGATGTAAGACTGGCAAAGATAACATAGAGGAGGTCACATATGTGGTTAACATATGACTCCTGTGAGTCAGAAGGTGAAAACATCAAGTAGCTTACAAAGGAAAACGTTTCAGGATAACTGAAGACATCTCAACTGAGACCTTAAAAAAGGGGATCACAGTCTTATCTTCAGTCTTCTTCTTCTTTTTTTTGTTTTGCAGTTTTTGGCCGGTGCTGGGTTTGAACCCACCACCTCCAGCATGTGGGGCCGGCACCCTACTCCTTTCAGCCACAGGTGACACACCATCCTCAGTCTTCTTTAGGAGAACAACTATCAGCTTATAATTCTGCATCCTGCAAAACTAAGTTTCATAAATAAAGGAAAAATAAAGACCTTTCTAGACAAATAAGAACTGAAGGAATTTGTAGGCACAGAAGGAACAGATCTCAAAATAATCAAAGCCATATATGAAAAATCCACGGTCAACATCATACTGAATGGGAAAAAGTGAAAGCATTCCCACTAAGAATTGGAACAAGACAAGGGAACAAAGAAAGAAATTAAGCATGTCTAAGTCAAGAATAAGGAGGACAAAAGTATCACTTTCTACACATGATATGATCTTATATCTAGAAATGCCAAAGATTGTATCAAGTGACTCCTAGAATTGATGAATAAACTGTGCAAAATTTCAGGAAACAAAATAAATGTATACAAATTATTAACATTCTTATACACCAATAGCAGTTAAGCTGAGAATGAAATGAAAGACTTAATACCATTAAGTCTTAATACAATAGCTACAATGAAAAGAATATACATAGTACCTAACCAAGGAGATGAAAGATCCCTAAAAGAAGCAGGAAATACTAAAAAACAAATTGCAGAACATATGAATGAAAAAGCATATCATATCCATGAATTAGTAAAACAACATTGTCAAAATGTCCATAATACCCATAGTGATTTACAGATTTAATGAAAATCCCAACATCCAATTTCACAGATCTATTGAAAATAAGTCTAACTTTCTTTGAAGCCAGAAAAAGGTCCTTAATAACCAAAGAAATGCTAAGCAAACAAACAAACAAATCTGGAGCATCACATTACTAGACCTCAATCTAGATAAGTCTGTAATAACCAAAATTGCATGGTAATGACACAAAAATAGAGACATAGACTGATGTGACAGAATAGAAACTCATATGTACATCATACACATACAGTCAATTGATCTTTGACAGATCACAGGAAGCAGAAAACAGCACACATTGGGGAAATAATCTCTATTCAATAAATGGTGCTAGAAAAATTAGATAGGGTAGCCACACGTAGAGGAATGAAATAGGATCTATATCTTAAGTCACTCACAAAAGTTAATTCAAGATGGATTAAAGATTTAATGTAAGGCATGAAACCACAGAAGAAAATATAGGAGAAAATCTTCTACAAAACAACATAGGCAAATAAATTATGAACACCCAACGGCAATGACAGGAGCAACAAAAATTAATAAATGGGACTTCATTAAATTAAGAAGCTACTACACAGTAATGAAAATCATCTACAGATCAGACAACATACAGAACGGGATAAAGTATTTGCAGCTATACATTCAATAAAGGGCTAACAATCAGAATCTACAAAGAACTCAGACAAATTAACAGGAACAAAACCCAAACAAGTCCATTAAAAAGTGGGCAAAAGACATGAACAGAAGCTTTTGAAATATAGAAAAATGGCCATAAACACATGAACAATATCCTCTACATCACTAATTATCAGAAAATACATATTAAAGGCTGGGGGCCTGTAGCTCAGTGGTTAGGGCACCAGCCACATGCTTTAGGGCTGGTGGGTTCAAATCCAGCCCAGGCCTGCTGAACCATACATAACAAACAAAGAAAAACAACAATCACAACAAAAAAAAAGAAAATGAATATTAAAACTAAAATGATATATCACCTGATCCCTTTTATTAAAAACAACAAATTTTGGCATGTATGCAAAAAGAAAGGAATGCTTATACTCTGTTGGTGGGACCGCAAGTTAGCACAAACTCTATGAAAAATTGTATGGCGCTATCTCAAAGAACTAAAAGTGGACCTACTATTTGATCTAGCAGTCCTACTAGTGGGTATTTACTCAAGGAAAATAAATCGTTTTTCAGAAAGACTCCTATACTTAAATGTTTATTTTAGCACAATTCACAATTTTGAAGACATGGAATCAATCCAAGTGTCCATCAATTCACAAGTGGATTAACAAATGTGGTATATGTATAGTATAGAATACTACTCATCCATGAAGAAGAATGAAGTCCTTTTGCAAAAATTTATATGGAACTAGAGACCATTAACCTAGGTGAATAATCTAAAAAAGTGAAAAAAACTAACACTACACATACTCACTGTTGAATTGGAACTAGACCACATATGTGCATAGAGGGAAGTTAACCTCATCAAATATCAAGTAGGGGGAAGAGGAACGATGTGATAGATGAAAACCTACCTAACAGGTATAATAAACACTTTTTGGTTGATAGGCATACTTAACAATCATGACAAAAGCATTATAAATATGATCCATGTAACCAAAAATACTTCTAATCCCATCATACTTTGAATTTTTTTTTTTAAAAAGCCCACATCTAAGCACCTATAAAGCCATCTGTGGCCTTCAAGTGGCAGAGTCTACACCACTGGCTTTGACCCTGATTTGTAATTTAGGAAGTATAAACTCTTACTCCTTGGTTTACAGAATTAATAAAATGAAAATTAACATCCTATGGTATTACTTCTACTTCTGATCAAGATGTAAAAATGGGAACCAGATTTATTCTCCCAGCTGAAACAGGCAAAAAGATCAAATTTATGCAATTGTGATTTAAAAAAACATTATAGAATTATATATATATAATATCAAAAACATAAGTTTTTGAAAGGGATTGGCTCATGAGAAAGCAAATAAGGTGTGCACAATGATGCACTTAGTTTTAAAAATGCAATGATGTAGCTTAGTTTTAAAAACTTCCAGGCCACAAGGCAAAAAAGAAATAGCCAAGAAATCTTCCTGAGCTGGGCAGACAAGCTGGGCTTCTGGGGATAATGAGAGATTGAAAATTTTCAAGACTAAGAATGACAAATAACAGGCTGGGAGGAAATAAATAACTCCAGAGAGCTCAAGAAAATCTCCCTCAAGTATTCAGCTAAATACTGATGAACACGTGAATGTGTATGCTTCCTTATAAAACCAAGGAAAGAGAAAAAAAACAATAAAGTCTAAATCTAGCAGTGTTCAGCACTCACAGAGAGATAGGAATACTTACTGTTTGTTATCATGAGCCAGACTGTGGAATCCTACCATTCATAGGACATTGGGTAGAAGAAACAGAAAATTTTTGTTCTAGTGGTGGAGAGCAATTTGTTTTAGCGAGAGCACTACTTCATTTGTATAAAAAAAAATATTATAAGCAACACCTGAAAGGATGAAAGATGTTCCCAAGCAACTTACTTTATCACAGAATAAACTTCAAGAATATATCTAAGAATACAAAATATACAGAAACCTTTATATAGGTAAAATTTGCAACATCTGGAATGTAATGAAAAATTACCAGTCATGCAAAGAAATGGGAAAATACGATCCAATGAGGAGATAATCAATTGAAACCAACCAAGAACTGACACAGATGTTAAAATTAGCATACGAGGCAATTAAAATATGTAATTGTATTCCATATGGTGAAAAACCATTCAGAAACTTGGAAGATATTTTTAAAAAGAGATGAAAAAGAAACTATATGAAATGAAAAATATAATGGCTTGAAATAATAACAGACTATTGTGAAAGAAAATGTTAATACAATTGAAAACAAAGCAATAAAAAATATTAAAATAAAAAAATGAAGAGAAAAAAGAAAAGCAAAAAGAGCATCAGTGATCCATGGGAAAAACATTGATTACTTACATGTATGTGTAGTGTCCCCTAAATAAAGGAGAGCGTATGGGATAGGGTGATTAAGCATCTAGGCTTGCCAAGAAAACTATTACCATGGGTGTGGGACTTCTAGGTTTAAAACCAGAAAAAAAAAACCCACATTAGTCTTCATAGCACTGGGTGGTGTAGTAAGAGGAACAAACTTTTTTTTTTTTTTTTTTTTTTTAGGAAATAATGGTGGGCAAATTTTCAAAATCAAACAAAATCAAACAAATATTCAAAACCTAGATCCAAAAAGGTTGACAAAGACCAAGATTAAGTAACATAAAGTAAAAAATGAGAAAGTCTTTATATGATGTGGAGTAGCGTGATGACCTTGAAGGAAGAGAATGATTAGTGAATTTTGCAAACTCATCTTAATAAAAGTTGTACATACCTGATTGCTGAGTATGACCATGGTCTGCTTGGAAGTACTTCCCTTAGGAAACTAGGAATTGGGACCCTAATGCCTAGTCCATTCTTCAAAGCAATTTTGGAAGTCTTTTTCTGGAATGTCCTTCAGAACTGTCCTCATAAATGTCCTGATAATTAAGTATGTGAACTCATTCTAGAAAAAGTGTTATATTGTTGTGTGTCACTACTACCACCTTCAAAGTACCCCCGTGGCCATCTGGTGACTTCAGTGATATGCAGCAATAAAGCATGTAGCTCTTTTTCTCGGATGAGTTTGTGAACTTAATTGTCCAGCCTCATAGACCATGAAACCTAAAGCAATTACCAAGTGAAAAGAGCAAAAAATGTTATCTACAAAGCCATAAAAGGATAAAAATGGAATTATTAAAAAATAGTTAATCAAGCTCAGCACCTGTTGCTCAGTGCTTAGAGCACTGGCCACATGTGCTGGGACTGGAGGGTTCGAACCTGGCTTGGGCCTGCTAAACAACAATGACAACAAAAACAATAAGAAACAACTAGCTGGGTATTGTGCCGGGTGTTTATCCAGCTACTTGGGAGGCTGATGCAAGTGAATCACTTAAACCCAAGAGTTTGTGGTTATTGTGAGCTGTGATGACACAGCACTCTACCAAGGGCAACATAGTGAGACTGTGTCTCAAAACAAACAAACAAATAAAGAAATACATAAATAAATAAATAAATATAGTTAATCAAAAATAAGTCGGAGAAAAAAGAAAAGAGAACAAAGAAAAGATGAATCTAGCAGAAAGCAAATTATCAAAATGATAGATTTAAACCTAACTGTATCAGTAATCATACAAAATATAAATAATATAAAATTATACAGGAGTTTCAGGTTGTCTTTATATGCAAATCAGAACAGTTGTCTTCTGCTCAGCTGCTTATGGCTCTGATGTATAACATTTTATAAATTCCACAATAGCAGTAGGCCCTAGATTTGGGATATATTGGTTAGACTAATTAATTCTTTAATTATTTCTCTTCCTCTATTTTTCCTTTTTCCACCTAGATACAAATTCTTCTAACCAATGAAGTAGCTAAACCACAAGAGAATAAAAAAAAATTAAGTAAATGATCTAGATCATTAGTCCATAACAAATTCTGAATTGTTTTTCATGTTTTCTGAAAACATGAAACATGTTTTCTGAAAACATTTAGTCCATAACAAATTCTGAATTGTTTTCATGAGAACTGTACATGAACACTGAAAGCATGTCATTAATTTCAATTCACATCAGAATGCTTTGTGGGTCCATTGTTTCTTACCTTACACTCATCAACAGCAATATCTATCTGTGAGATCACAGTACTTCATATGGGACCAATACATTTTTATTTCATGATTATACTATGTAGTAGCAGACTGTGCAAAGCAAGCAAGAATAAAATAGGCTGACACTATAAATAACATTGTAAGGACATAGTATTTAAAAAGTGATAAACATCAGATAAGGGAACAAAATATTGGAATATAATTATTTTCATAAATATCTGTACCTACTGAATACCTGAAATAGCAGAATGTCCAGGGATTCCCACTGTAGCTCTCGCACTGAATCTAATAATTTGAGTGAGTGGGTAGGTGCATGTAAACGTCCATGATGGCTAAGCTATTGCCTTTGAGATCCTATATTGTAACTGAATAACATCTATACCTCATGCTATGTACACAAGGACACGCCAATTCATATCACGTGATCGTCCTATTTCTCCAGCAGCATCACATACTCCTACCCATGCCCATGCTCTCTGACTATTGGACTTTTTTCATTCTCTCATTGTATTTTTAGGGTATTGAATTTGATATAATGTCTACCTAAAATGCCCTTATCTAAGATTTCCTCAATATCAGGTTTCTCTCCTCCCTCAGATCTCAGCTGAAATGTTATCCTTCAGAAAGACGATCCTTGAGCTCCCCACGTAAGTTGCATTCCCATTAACCTTCTTACGTTCTCCTTTTATATTTTATCTATATAATTCATCTCTATTTGAATGATATTTTTACTTTCATTATCAATTTTTGGGCATGGCTCACTCAAGCACGAACAGAATAAGGTCACACCTACCTTCATCAAGCACTTAAAACCATGCTCAGCATACAGTACATATTTTACATGTTTGGGGAAAGAATGATTAGGTAAAAATGTCTAGTATTTTATAATTTGAAATTTTATGAGAAATTGTTAAGCTTCAATGTGGGATATTTTTCTCACTCTGGAAATGCATTTAAAGGTTTTCAGATATAGTTTGATTTATAAATGGACCACTATGCCAGAAATAGTCTGATATTTCTCTAGTAAATATTTTAAGCATAAATCAGAAGGCCTACTTGGGTGTGATGGGAATCTATATTTAGTTTTAATTTTGCGTGCATTGGTGATTAAAATTAAAAAATATGAAGCATCCAGCCATGTCCACTGCATTACTATTCACAGTGGACATAAAAGACTGTCTACTTTGAAGCATCTCTGAAGCAACTTAGGATATGTTAGCCATACCTACAGCATATAATTATACCGGAAAAACCTAAAGAGTCTGCCTGCAAGAGTCCGACTGATACAAACCTGAGAAAATCAGTATACAGAGGATTACCACTGAAATTCCTGAGGATTATTATTACCTAGAAAATCTTGGAAAAACAAACAAAATGAAACAAATATGCTCCTGAATTACAGTTAAAGAATATTTTAGTAAGAATTGTGCAAAAAATTCAAATATTTTAAAAATTTAAATCCGATCATAAATATAAACTTAAATACGGATATGCCCTTTTCCTAAAAACTTCCCAGCATAATATTGTGGGCTTTAGGTTTAGGAAACAAACGTGGTAAAGACAAATCAACAAGCATTATCTTCTATGAGTGTATGTTTCTGTCATGTTTTAAACATATTTGGCAAAGTAATTAATTGAACCTAAAGCATACTTACATAATAAATTTTGGTATTTTAAGCAAAAGGCAGAAAGCCTGCCTAAGCTGGGTATGCTAAAGATCTACATTTAATTTCAATTTTGCACATGTTTGTAATTAATTTTTTAAAGTATTAAATTGTTATTAATTTTTTTATTAAAATTACCTCAGTACATACATATTTGTGTTTACATGTGTAACTTGCTTTATTTCTTTTGAATACTCTTAAAAGCTGTTGTTTGAGTTAAAAGGTCGAGTACCCCTGTGCCATAGAGTATCATTATAAATAGTTCTCATAAAGAATTGAGAGCAAATGTGATCCGGTAACTATATTAATTATTTGACTTTTCTAGGGAAGAAAGTATAGTTTAAAATATCCAGACATAAAAGTGAAACAAAATATTTATCAATACAAAGAGTTCTTAATTGAAACAGAAATTTAATTAAAAAGATTACTGAAACAGCTACTATATTCTTAATGAGATTCTTGAGGTTTCAAGCATAATCAAATGGTAAGAAGAGGAAAAAATTAAAAGTGTCCTTATTTAAGTATAGAAATCACATCCTAAGCATTCAAATTGAGCTAAGTCATCGGGGTTACACGGGAATCAGGAATGATTGCTGAAATTAACTGCTTTGACCCTTTGTGTTCCTGTCACTCAAGTAGATGTTATGATTTGATTCAGACTCAATACAAACCAGAAGTTGCTTGATTAAACTGAGATATTCCAATAGGTTCACTAAAACAAAGCTTTTGTTATCAAAGAATGTAGTCAGTCATAATGCTAAATTCCATGTTATTGAACTAAAAGACAAATAATTCAGATAGGTATGTGACAGAAAATTTGAGTTTTTTAAGGTAAGTAGAATCTTTCCTTATTACCACCAGGATAAATGAATAAGTTTGAACAATAATCAGAACTACAGTTAATATCTCCGAGCATTTTTATTAAAAATTTATTATACAGAGAAAAAGAAACTACTTCTAAAATATTTATTCATGTTTATTAAGAAGTTCAGTGCTAAGCTATTCAGAATAAATAAATTTCAACTGTTCAAATATAATTCTACTTTTAAATGTGCATATATATAATAGGCAATAAATAATAGAAGATTGGATGAATAAAAGATAATAAAAATACCATTGGATAAGAAAATAGTTAAAGATAACAAAGTACATGACTTGGGAGCTACTTAAGACAGTGTTACTTATTCCTGCACTATGCTAATATAATATCAAATAGTATTCTAAAATCATGAAAGCTATTAATTCCAAATCAACTGAATTTCCCAGAGACAAAATTATTGCATTATGTAATGTTTTTCATTAAAATGATACAGCGACTAATGTGAGAGAAAAACATACTAGAAACAAATATTCATAACAGTGATTTAAAAACTGATAAAAATAAGCTATGTGTGAAGGTTCAAATCTTTTATTGAAGCAAGTTGGGAGGCTGAAGCAAGAGAATCACTTGAAGATAGGAGTTTTTGCCAATCTGGACAGCATTGTGAGACCCCATCTCTAAACAAATTTTAAAAATAAGCCAGACTGGTGGAGTGTATCTGTAGTCCCAGCTACTTGAGAAGCTGAAGCAGGAGGATCACTTAAGCCCAGGAGTTAGAGACCAGACTGAGCAACATTATTAGACCCCATCTTTATAAGAACAAAAAAAAGGCTAAGCACCTATAGCTCAACCAGCTAAGGCTCCAGGCACATACACCAAAGCTAGTGGGTTTGAACTCAGCCCAGGCCTACCAAACAAAAATGACAACTACAACCAAAAAATAGCCAAGTATTGTGGGTGCCTATAGTCCCTGCTACTTGGGAGGTTGAGGCAAGAAAATCACTTAAGCCCAGGAGTTAGAGATTGATATAAGCAGTGATGCCATGGCACTCTACCCAGGGAAACAGCCTGAGGCTCTGTCTCAGATAAATAAATAAATAAATAAATAGTCAGGGTAATATAGTGTACCTGTAGTCAAAGTCAACCAAAAGTTTCAGTTTATAGTGAGCTATGATCATGCCACTATGCTCCAGCCTGGGCAACAGAGGGAGACTCAGTTTAAAAAAAAAAAATCTGAGAGAATCAATACATTAAAAGTTTATTTTCTAAAAAGCAACTTAAAGTCACTGAAAGTTGTGGTTTTTAAGGATCTATCAACTGTATCAAATAAAGACTTACTTTTATAATTTACATTATAATTTATAATGTAAGAACCTTATAACAATATAAGTTATATTTCACACAGATGTTATGCTATCTTCAAATATTTTACTTCTACATATTACAGACGCTATGATGCATGGTGTTTATTTTTGTTATTAGCAGTCTATTCTGGATTATTTTCAAAATTTTAAGCTTACAGAAAAGTAGCTAAAACTTTACACAAAGTGTTCACATATTTCTACAATCAGATTCCTATAAAGTTAACATTTTTCAAAACTCTATTGCAATTACTGAAATCAGGAAATAATTTTTGGTATACTATTTTTAACTCAACAAAACATCTTGTGCAAATTTCATCAGGTTTCCACTAATTTTTTTTTTTGGTAAGGTGAAATAAGAATCATATCTACTGACATTCTCACTCTCTACTCTTCTTCATTTGTATAGATCCAAATTTCCATCAGATTTCAGTTTAGGTTTTGACTGATTATTTTTAAATTTCCTTGAGCTTCATGAATCTGGATGCTATTTCTCTTATGACTCAGAAAGTTTTCTTCCATTATTTCTTTAAACAATGTTTTCTCCTCATTATATCTTCTTTTATTGATTTTCATAATGTATATATTTGTTCACTTGAGATGTCCCATTAATTCTATAAATTCTTCACTCTTTTTTTCAGCCTTTTATCTTTTTTTATTTGAATCTTTTTCATCCTTTTGTTTGTTTTGAATGGATAATTTCAAATGACCTGTCTTTGGTTCTCTGATGCTTTCTTCTCCTCTACTAATTAGCCATAAAGCTTATCTATTGCATTTTTCAATTTCTTCTATTGTATCCTTTAGCTTCAAAATTTCTGCCACGTCTTTATCATGACTTCTGTCTCTTAAATGGACTTCTTGTTTTGTTCATATGTGTTTTCTGACCTATATTAATTACCTATCTGTGGTTGTTTCATTTGTTTGTTTGTTTGTTAGCTTACTGGGTTCTTTAAAATGCTTATTTTTGAATTCTTTGTCAGGAAATTTATAAATCTGTAGTTATTTATGGTGTCTTTATAAAGTCTATATTTCCTTGATGGTGGCATGTTTCCTTGATTTCTCATGTTTCTCATAGCTTCATATTTGTGTCTATACATTTGAAAGACCCATAACTTGTTTCAGACTTTACACACTGCCTATATGAAGAAATACCTTTATTGATGAGTTGGCTTTGGAGCTCTGGCTTGGTGGTGTATATAATGGTGCTGTCTGTGTCAGGTACCAGGTCTGTGGATGTGTGGAAAACTGATGCCAGTTTGGGGAAGCATATAGTAACTCTTAGTTGTATGGGTGGGTACATGTTTGGCAGCCCCATCATATTTCATAGTAGTGAATTAATCCCACATAGAAGTTGCTGTAGTGGCTCTGACCCTGGAAGGTAAAACAAAATCACTAGATCCAGAGGGTCAGGACTTAGAAATGTGAACTCTGGGTTGTTCCATCAGCTGGGGTCAACATAGGTAAAGACAGTAGAGGTCTTCAGAAGCAAATTTTTTGGTTGTCCATGGTAGTAGTGATGGTTGCTAGGGTTCTCAGGATACAGACAACTAGCAAATGGGTCATGCAAAAGAAAATCTGTAATAAAATTACAAAAGAAAGTGAAAAGTTAGGAGAATTTCATCCTGTTCTCTCTCTCCCCCATGGAACAATATCATGGTCAACAGGATTCCTCTTGGATTCAAATTATAGCTTTCAAAAGATGACGTTAAAAATGCTTCCTACACTCTTCTCTGTGGCCATTCTCAGTTGTTGTTGTTGTTGTTTTTTTCCCTCTCCTGGATTGCTGCAGCTTCCAGATTGTACTCCTGCTCTCCTAAACCCTACTTATCACCCAAAGGTAGTTGTTAAATCACGATGAGTGGAGAAGTAGAGTCTAATCTGCATCTTGCTAATGTCACTCCCTAAAGTTGGTTCTTAAAAGATCTGCAATTATATTACCTCACTGTTAACATATAATAACAATAAACAATCATTTCTTTTATAATAAAACACAGCAAAATATTGGAATTCAACTGCCAGAATTATGCTTACTTTGGAACACTGTTTTATTTGTTTGTTGTTTTTTAAACTTTGAAACTTTTCCCTATGAAGGACATTTCCTCCATCAGTAGCAATAAAAAAGTGAATCAATATAACCATAGTGTTAAATTTTGTGTAGTTTTCTAGCATATGTAAATCCTTTTCCACAATGTATGATTGTTTATTGAGTCTATCACTTACGAACCTGTGCTCATAAGTCATATGAATTACTGGCCTGAGAGTATGGCATACATAGTATTTATCAAAATAAATAAATAAATAAATAAAAATCTTTCCCTGCTGCTTATAACTTTGAGAAATGCTGCCAGTCTTTTAGGGTGAGCTCTTAAGTTGCTATCAGTAGTGTGAGCAGTGACACTTTTCATAGCAAACCTCATGTCATTATGCACATAACTCTTAATTATAAAAAATCATCATGGAGTTAAAAATCTTCAGGGAAATTAAAAAATCTGTGGCGGAAAACCCTGATAAGGAGCTCTGCTTTGCACAAATTAAATTGACTTATGTTACCCAAGAAGTCCTGATGATTTGGAAAGTCTGTCTTTGCGGCATTGCAGAACGGTTGTAACTATATAGTTCATTACCTTAAAAAAAATAGTCATGTTTAAATTGAAAAAATGAAAACAGTACCTGATTAAGAGATAAAACATAATAGTGGATCGACCTACTTAATTAAACTGTGAATCTCTTAATGAAAGAAATTTTTATGTATACACTGTCCTTTAATCTAACTTTTCCCCTAAGTTCTAATATATTTTTTCCTCTTAATTAAAAGAATAAAGTTTCATTGACAGTAAATAGCTTCTGATTTTTTGTAATAAATCCACTAAAGAAAGTGGAAAATTAGTGGCATTTAAAAATGTGTTTTGAAAAAAAAATGTGTTTTGGTTAGGCTATCAACTTAATTTTCTAGGAATAAATAGAATTCCTAATCATGCTTGGTATATCATGAGGGATGAATAAATCTAATAGTAGTTTTCTAAAGGCAGGACCACACCTATGCAGCATATGGCAAGGGTACAAGTCAAATCTGTGAAGTGTAGAGCATAGATGTTTTGGCACAATAATCAAGTAAATGAGGTGAAAGCTATATTGATTGGTTTAATGTAACCAGGTCAGATTGTGTAAAAAAAAAAAAAAGTCAACACATTGTATCCCACATATGGATGAATGTATTCATGATCTATGTGTATTTGACTTAATAAAAAATATTAATAATTAAAGAAAACATGTGTGAGTATGTGTACATGTGTGTATGTGTGTTTCCCATTTACATATAATAAGAAGATTGAACCTGACCTACTAAGGGAAAGAGAAAAAGTGAATACCATGAGTAATAGGACTTAGGGCTAGAGAGAAGATAAGAAAAGGTATGTTAGTAAAACATGAACATATTAAATATGACTGTGTTTATGAAGAAAAGAACTAGGTATACACAATGATTTATGGAATTTCTGGCCAAATTGCCTGAAAATTATTTTCGACATCAGAAAGTAGACCATTAGGTAATTGTGCTAACAATGGAAATATGAACTGATATTCATAGGCAGGAATATACATACAGAAAATACGGAACTAATTGAAGTGAAAGAATGAGTTAGTTAAATAATTTTACAGTCAAGACATGAGAAGTTTTAGATCTCCAACTCAAAATTGAGTCAACAACACCAACCAGGTAGTAGAAAGTGACTTAGGGCTGAGACCCAGCAGTAAGGAAAAGTGTAAGCATGAAGATCAAAGGAATGATTTGGAATGAGGCTATTTGTGGTAAAGGTGTCTTTGAGGATGGGAGAAAATAGCCTGAAATAGTCTTCCAATGTCCACTTAATGTCCTAATCAACCTTAAATGGCAGCTCAAATGTCACCACTATTACGAGAGGTTTGGTTTTTTTCCCAGAGGCTGAATTAACTGTTCAACCATCTCTAGTTTCCTAGCACTATACACATACTTCCATTTCCCCCTTTGGTTGCCATTTGTTCACATCCCTTTTGCACTGGTTTGGGGGTTTTTTTGCACTGGACAATGAATGTTTCAAGGTGGGAATTTTCTGGTTGTAAAATCACCACAGACACACAGAGTCAACAGTACTTAATCTAATAAAAAGTAAGCCTTAGTAGCATAGATATTTGTTGAATTAATCAAAAATAAATAAATTGCACATTGAAGAAGACTGAATTTCAGGTTATATAATTACTAATAGTCTATATAATTACTGGTTCTAGAAGCCTTCTCTTTGAATTTTTCTCCAAAAACACTGTAATTGGACTCCTGAATATATTATTTGCCAAGCATATGTTTAAAAATAATGAAAATATTTTGTGTTCTTATCCATACTGTTAAATCATGTTATTCACCTGCAACTGAAGAATATTAATAAAATTAGAGTTGAACAATTTCTGAGACTTCATTTGGCTGTCATGATTATAGCAAGGTTATAAATACCAAGAGATGATAAAATGTCTAACTTTTTTCTCAATATGAGAACTAAAACAGGGTCATACATACATATATCTATAATTAAAAGATGTATCATGTAACCTATTCATATACTCTCTGACCTCCCTCTTTACCCTGTGCACTTTTGAAATTATGTTATGTATTTGTTTTTTCTCACAATATTGCAAATTCTCCTAAGACCAAAAAATGTTATTAATATGTATAATGACCACCTGCTTTAGCATTATGTACCTAAATGTGGTTCTTTTTTTTTAAGGTTTCAATTTCTTTTCTCATAAATCCTAGTCAACTTAAAAAGTTTTTAAATTTTCCAAGCCAAAAATCTCTTTGTAGAGAAAGACAAATGACAGTCTTTCTCTGCACACAGAGGAATAAACAACTTACCATATTTCTCTTATTTCTCTAATTTCTAACAAAGAACCCTTATCAATATTGTTATTTTTCCCATCACCTTAATACCCCGTGATTTCCTATAAAGACTCTTATCATCGATTTTATTTGACTTAAAATTATATATATTATCTTCATTATAAAAATATAGTATAAATCTTAAGATAGGTTCAGTTATTTTCCCTCCTCCCAAACAAGTAAAATTTAATCACCCCTCTCAAGAAAAAACAGATACGACATGATAGTAGTACCCCCAGTACCTACATTATCTGTGACAGCTGATAAACCAGTTCCAGGAAATTTCAAAGAAGACCTCATAGTATGTATCACATTGGTCTGGTAGAATGATTAGGTGAGAAAGTTGGTGCTAAAAATTATGTCTCTTCCTTCTTTCACTAAATCATAAGCACTTTGAAGGCAAGGATAAGAAAGAGTGTGTCTTTTTCATTTCCTTTCAACCATGAGTCACATAGTGATTGGGATTTGAAAGGTGTGTAAGGCAAGTTTGTTAAATGAAACTGTTAAACTAAGAATAGGCAGGAGGTTGTAACAGGAAGGAATTTGCCTGATATACAAGGCAATGTTATTGAACATGTATTACAAGCCAGTAAAGACATTGAAAGCAATGTGAAAATCATTCAGTGTCACAGAAAATTAAAGCAAAATACAAATAAGTGATGACAACTAACTAGATTTTGTGGTTGGAGTTAGCGTGTCTCACACTTACGGGTTTCCTGGTCTTAGAAATAAAGATTTTTATCCTTCATCCATTTTATTCCCCACTTTTATTGATTTTTGGAAATTTTTAATATATTCTTGACATGGATCCTTTGGTGGTTCTGTGTGTTTAAACGTCTTCTCCTGGTTATAACCTGTATCTTTCTTGCTTTTTATCATGCTTTATTTTAATATGGTCAAATTTATCAAACTTATTTTCCATCGTACTGACTGAAGCAGGATAGGTGGTGCTGCAGCCAGCTAAGCTGAGCTGGAGGACCTGCCGCCTTCACCCTGGTGGTGTTGGTGCAGTGGCAGCCAGCAGTGGAACCAGTGGGCTGGAGGGTAGGCAAGGGGGTCACCCCCTTTCCTCTGCCAGAGGCTCTAGTAGCCAGAAGGTCCAGACAACTGCTGGGGAGACACCAGCGCCTTGGATTCTCCTTCCTCCCCACTTTTTCTAGGCCCAGTCCATTTCATGGCCTGGTGAATTTCATGTAAATATCATAGACCCGAATGAAAGGGATTATAGCCATTGGTTCACTGAGTTCTGGCAGGAGGGCATGAGTTCTGGCTGAATGTAACTCTAGAGGATCCATGCCATGCCGCCTAAATGTAACAAGTGAGTTCTCACTAAATAACCCCATGTGACTGTATATACCCCTGAGCAAAGAGCCTGGAGAGAGACAGGCAGAGGGAGTAAGGGAGCTCTTTCCCCCACCTGGGTTCTCTCTCTGCCTGGAGGGTTGACATTTTTGTGGGTTTCTTTTTCTTTTCTGTAAATAAATCCTGTCTTACCACTGATGTGTGGTACAGTGGATTCATTCTTTGAATCACAGAGACCAAGAACCCTTGACGATGAAATTCCTGTATCAATACTTTCTAAATCCTTTCTTATATCACATCTAAAAATAACTCCCCTACATTTCCTGAGAATTTAGAGGTATTGTTCTTGCCAAACTTGAAACCATCTGGATTTGCATTTATAAATTTCTACTTCTGTATGTATGTGTGAATATATCTTGGGAGGAAAATGAAGAGCATAACTGATTTGATATATTAGTATTTAATTCAAATGGTATTGTAGAAATAAATTGTTAATCTGAGGTACAAAAAAGACTTGAACAATAGCAAAGTTCAGATTAAAACCAAATGATGTTTATGATACAGAACAGAAAGGTAACATTTGGTTCTTTCATAATTTTGATCAAAGAAATATTTTCTGCACATTTGGAAGAAAATCAACTAGCTTTAGAGTCATCACAGAGAAAGAAACAGGTTTTAAGAATGGGCTATGCAAACTCCAAACTCAAGTTGTAATGCTACTAATAATACTGCATGTAAATAAACGATGGAGGGGCAAAACTAATTTGGGGATGAATGTAGGCAGCACTTGGACACCAACAGACCCAGGGAGACAAATTGAAAATAGAAGTGGACCCAAACGATATATTTGGATTTGTATAATACATTTGTGACGCAGGGCGATGGGCACCCCAGGACTTGCAGCTGGAGTAGAGGAGAGGACCTCCCCTCTCTGCCCTGGGGGTATTGGTACAGCCGGAGCAGAGGAGGTAAAGGCTAGAGAAAGGGGCAAATGCCACAGAAGCCTAGGAGTCCCTGGTTAGTTGAGGGAGACCTCTGCATGGCTCATGCTGCTGCCCGAGCCACCTGTACTTTTCCCTTGTTTCAGGGTGCAGTGCTGCTGGTGTGAAGCTGCCCTCTGGGTTGCACACACAACCTCTGGGGCTGGGAGTGGCCCTGGTGCAGGGTTCCAGGTTAAGGGTTGAACATGGAATCCCCCATTTCTTAGACCTGATCTATTTCATGCTAAGTTTCCTAGGCCTGGGAAATTTCACCAAGAGAAGGCAGTGACTTTTGCCTTAGCCCTAGTGGAAAGGACTCTGTATCCATTCATTTGCCAAGGTATTCATTAACGTTGTTGCCATGAAAGAGACTATATCCTTTATATATATATATCCCCATAGAGGAAGGACTCAGATGGAGAGGAGATTTCCCTGCTTGGGTTTTTCCTTCTGCCAAGAGCTCTGGTACTTTTTCTGTATTCTTTTCTCTAAAATAAATCCTGTCTTACCACTGATCTGTGGGCTGTGGATTCATTCTTCCAATCTCTTAGACCAAACCTGCTGAAGAAGAGATCTGGTAACACTTGTACACAAAAGTATTTTAGAAATTTGGGTTTCAAAAAAAAAAAAAAAAGAAATTTCGTTTCTTGTTAACTCTTGATATATCAGTGACATTAACAAATCATGTAATTAAATAGCAAATTTGTTTCACTTGTTTACCAATTAATCAGTGTGAAAGCATGATGGGGAAAAAGCAGAATTCACTATACTGGTATTCCAGGTAAGCTGACTGGGTGAAAGAAAAAAGTCTACAGGGGTCACATATGGCTTAGTTTGTTCTGGTCATGTCTGTCCAAAGGCTAAAATTTTGTAGGAATAACTTTTCTCTCTTTCTCTCTCCCTCATTTCCTACCCTTTCCAATTCCAAATTATTTTAGCACACTGTCATACTGGGATTAGATAGTAAAAGGTAGAAACCACTTGAAAAAAAAGTATAGAAATCTGGTTTGGTTTTCAAATACTCTTAATTCTTGATATTTACATTTCGATGTGTAATATTAAATATAATTTCAATTTTGTTTGTTAATTTAAGCCATCATGCCCTGCTAATTTTTCTATTCTTAATAGGTGTTACCAGAATTTCTTCTTCACTGGGTTCTTGGTATTGGGGATTCAAAGAAGTGAATCCACAGACTACAGATAAGGTAAGACAGGATTTATTTTACAGAAAAAAATACAGAGAAAGCACCGGAGCTTTTGGCAGAGGGCAAAATCGAAGTCAGAAAAAATCTCCTCTGCCTATTTGTTTAGGGGTATACTTGGTAGCCTAACAAATGAGTGGACACAGTTTCTTCTCTTGGGGCAAAGTTAATGAATGTGTTGACAAAAGAATGGATACAGTCCCTTCCTCTCTGTGCTAAATGTCAGCACTTTCTTTTCAGGAAATCTCCCAGGCCTAAGAAACTTACATGAAATTGACCAAGCCTAGGAAATAGGCATTTCCCTCTTCTGTCTTAAATCTGGAACTCTGTACCGGGACCATTCCCAGCCCCAGAAACTGTGTGTGTGTGTCCCAGAAGGCAGCTTCGCATCTGTAGCACTGCACCCCCAAACAAGGGGAAAGTAGAGGTGGCTCGGGTAGCGTTGAGGGCTGTGCTGAGTGCCCCCTCAACCAACTAGGGTCCTGCCGGCTTTCCTCACTCTGGCTTCTCTGCTGCACTTGGTTCTCCTATCCTATCCTTCCTGCATCCTGCCAACCAAACCCACCCCCTACCCCCGCCCAGGGCAGAGATGCAGAAGGCAAGGCAGGTCTCCCAAGCCAGCTGGCACTGATCCTAGTATCAGTGGGATCTCACTTTGCTTAGGCTGGTCTCAAACTTCTGACCTCAGGTGATTCTGCCACCTTGGCCTCCCAAGAGTACTAGAATGGGCGTGAGCCACTGGTCCTGGCCCAACAGTGGAAATGGTTATTTTTAAATAAAGAAAACATTAATGTAGAATTTGTTCTTCACGTTATTTCTCTGAATATCCAGAAGCTTAGTATAATGTTAGGCTATTGTTCAACTATTACTCCTTACACTAGCTTCCTAGTATCACCTTTAAGAGTGCTTATTCGGGGCAGTGCCTGTGGCTCAAAAGGGTAGGGTGCTGGACCCATATGCCAGAGGTGGTGGGTTCAAAACCCAGCCCTGGCCAAAAAAAAAAAAAAAAAAAAGAAACGAACATTTTTTCATGTGGTTGTTGGCCATTCATCCATCTTCAGAGAAGTTTCTGTTCAAGTCTCTTGCCTATTTATAAATGGGGTTGTTTCTGCTTTTC
>CAUYQV010127044.1:0-80312 GCA_963574575.1 Galagoides demidoff
GGAGGGAGGGGGATTGGAGGGATCACTTCTGCGGTTTATCTTACAAGGGTACAAGTGAATCTTTCTAAGAGTAGAATATGAACGTTTTAACACAATAACTAAGAAAATGACATGAAGGCTATGTTAACCAGTTTGATGGAAATGTTTCAAACTGTATGTGAAAGCACCACGCTGTACCCCAGAAGTGCATTAATGTACATAGTTACCATTCAATAATAATAAAAAAAAAACTATATAACATTTTACTAGATGATAGACATGTAAATTTTAAATATTTTCTTTTTTTCTTTTAAGTAAGCTTTAAAAAATGTTTAGGGTTAATAATGACCAAAGCATATTAAGTTATTAAAATTATTGCCTAGAGATGATATTTCCTTTATACAAATGTAAGAATGATTTTTTTATTTTATTTCAAATTTATCAGCAAATTTGTATAGCAAACTGAAACAGTCCATGAAGAAGAATACCATTTTGTAAAATTTGAGTCTTTCTTTTTTTTGAAACAGAGTCTGACTATGTCACCCTTGGTAGAGTGCTATGGCTGTGGCATCACAGCTCACAGCAACCTCCAGCTCTTGGGCTTAAGCGATTCTCTTGCCTCAGCCTCCCAGGTAGCTGGGACCATAGGTGCCCACCACAATACCCGGCTATTTTTTGTTTGCAATTATCATTGTTCTTTAGCAAGCCTAGCCCAGGCTTAAACCCACCAGCCTTGGTGTATATGGCCAGCACCATACTCACTGAGCTATGGGGGCCGAGCCAAAATTTGATTCTTTCACTCAACATTGTTTTCTTTTTGAAACAGACTCTCACTCTGTCACCCCAGGTAAAGTGCTGTGTCATTGTCATAGCTCACAGCAATGTCCTTGGGCTCAAGTGATCCTCTATCCTTAGCCTCTTGAGCAACTGTGACTACAGGTGTGTGTCACCACACCTGGCTAGTTTTTCTATTTTTAGTAGAGATTGGGAATTTGGTCTTGCTCAGGTTGGTCTCAACCTCCTGACCTCAAGGGATCCTCCCACCTCAGCCTCCCAGGGTACTAGGATTACGGATGTAAGCCTCTATTTGCTCAGCCTCATTCAATATATTTTAAATTCTCATTGTTTACTTGAAGCTCAAGTAGAAAAAACAAACAAACAAATATATAGCAAGATCTTTATCCTCAAAGATGTATTGGCTCTCCATAATTAATATTCTTCATCAGTTCTTCATGGCATACAAGTAAAATAATAACAGGAACACCAACAAGTAAATAATAAAATAAAGATCTTTTTAATGTGCCAACTAAGACCCTGGAAAATCTAGCCCCTCCGATGTCCTATTTCTTTCCTCCTTATTCCTTCAAGCCTTGCATATCTCTAAAAATTCTTAGTTACCCCTCATTTCATGAATATAAAAGATTCATTTCTGTTCTTCTATTCTTGCTCAAGCCTTTTCTACAGCTTGGAATGTCCATTTGTTAGACTTTATGCACCTAGTAAACCCAGTACAGACATTATTTCCCCTGAAAAAAAATTTTCCAACACCACACAAAAAGAGTAGGAGCCTCTGTTTCAGCACTTGTCTTTTCTTTGTACTCCTTTATCTCTAATATTAGACTAATAACTTCTTGAGAGAAAAACTACTGGGTTGGTATTCAATAAAGTTATTAATTCAATAGGTCATATATGTTATATTTCTAAAAATATTTAAGGCAATAGTTTTGATTTTGTAAAACTTTATCAGAAGCTCCACTAAATACATTGATGTGATTGAATTAATAATAATGTATTAATAACATATTTTAATAAGAGCTTGGAAGTTATATTATTTCCTTACCTTGTAATTCCAATATGAAAGTAGCCGTACCTCTGTTTAAAAAACTTACTTCAAAGATTACGTTTTATAGTAGGGAGGCTACTCTACATAGTTGATTTAAAAATTCCAAACTATTTGCAGCCTAACCTCACAGCAAAAGTGGGAGGTGATCATTTTGCCTAGAAACAGCAGCCTCTGCCTTTTGTTCGTTTGTTTCAGACTTTGGAGATATTTTCTCTAAAATATCTCCAATAAATTCAGACTTTGAAGATATTTTCTTCACAATAATATAGCATACAACTGCCATATGGGAAAAAAAGCAAATGTTTATTTGTTTTTTTCAATAATTATTTAATTTTCATAACCCATTTAAGACTCCAAAAATGGTTTTGAGTCAGTAACCCCTCAAATTTGTCTTGAGTGAGCCCTTGAAATCTTTCCTTAGGCTTGTCACCTGTAGACCTGCTAAACAACAATGACAACAACAACCAAAAAATATCTGAGCACTGTGGCAGGCATGTGTAGTCCTAGCTATTTGGGAGGCTGAGGCAAGAGAATCGCTTAAGCCCAAGAGTTTGAGGTTTCTGTGAGCTGTGATGCCACGGTATTCTACTGAGGGTAACATAGTGAGACTTTGTCTCAAAAAAAAAAAAAAATTACTCGGCACACCTAAGATTTACTCTCTTGGCACATTAGTTGAAAATCATTGCTGTAGAATGCTTGTATATTGTTAGGTTTCAACTTGGTAAATTGATAAAGGTAGAGAGAACCTATACCCCATCATCCAGGTGATTTGAAAGAGGTCAGCAAATTATAGAACCATAGAAGAAACAGATGCTAGTTTAGCTCTGTAAACTCAGGAGCATTGGAAAAGATTGGTGTGATCAGGTAGACTACAGGATATTTTAATAAACTAGAATCTTAGTCTAAATGAGCAAAGCAAAGTTGGGCATAAATCCTAGGAGATGGGAACAGAAGTATTTTTTTTCTTGGTAATTATATATTTTTCTCTAATAGAAATATAGGGATTAATAGGATCCTTTAAATAGATTCAATGACTTTATAAATTAAATAATATGAAAATGTTTTATTAATTCTAAAGAACCATGGCATATGATTTAGTGTTATTTGGCCTTTCAGATTATCTTTTATTGTGTGTGCAGTATGGTTTGGTTTTGTCTCACTTTATAATAAAGAAATAATTGTTTAGTTGAAGATGTTTCTTGAGCAGTTTTTTATGCCAACTAACTGTGCTATGTACTACAGATTTTACCTGGGAAGGAATTAAGATCCCTTCCCTCAGGAAATTTGGGAGAGGGAGGCATACATTTACTCATTCTAGAAGCAGCTTGGGAAAGCAGGGTGGTTCATTGTTGGAGTCTCAAGTCTCCATGACCTCTGTATCTGTGTCTGTAGAATGAGGTTTACAAGTTTTTCTTTCTGGTGAGACCTAAATTCAGTGGGTGTCTTTTTAAAACATTAGTTCCTCTTTCCCCTTTGAGAGGGGAGGAAATTAGACTTTATAAAAATAGACCTAAATAGTGCTACCCTCTCCATCATTTTCCCTATTTGTAAAATGTGATAATGATACTATTAATCCCATAGATTTGTTGCGATGATTAAATGAGATAATGGACATGTATTTAGGAAACACAAAATAAATGTGAATTCTGTTTCTCTTCTTTTTATTCTGGCCACTGTGAGTGAGAATTTCCAGAGGAACAAAGGCTGAGGCTTTTATGAAAGCCCCAGTTGTCTTTAGTTAGGTTACACCCCACAGGAATCACAGCAGGACCTGGATGCTGGAGCCAGATTCCTGGTGAACATCAGGATAGCTTTTAAATTGTTAAATGACTCCATTTTTTGCCAGAAAAACTGTATATAAAATAGGCATTCCATTAAGATGGCTCTGCTAATAAAAATCTATGTCTGCCTATAAAAGCACTTTAATAAAGCTTTGTAAAGTTGCCCGAGCTTCTTAATGTCTAAACCTTTGGCCAAAATAAACTTGCTTCTGGGATGTACTTTCTTCCCCTCTATAGTCTGCCACAATTTTAAATAAAGACTAGCATTAGTAATCTGGTTGATTCCCTTTGTGTTTTTTATAGATTAGAAGGTAAAAATAGGCTAGGTGTGAGCCTTCACATGATGTCTGTATGCAAATAAGAGACTAAGCATGTCATTCAATACAAGCTTATTTACATGTAATAAAATAGTAAATGGTATAGTATCTCTGAACATAGTTTTGGATTATAAACTGTTCTGTTTGCTAAGTAGTAGGAATTGTTAGCAGTGTTCATTAAATATGATCTTGTATGCTTATTCTTCAAATGGTAATAAAATCATGCTGAGCCAGACACAATTATCATTTTCTAGGCAAAAAGTCATGCAAAGCTGGGACTAAAGGAAGTGCGGAGTAAGTTAAAACACAAGGTGTGTTATATTCTTTTTTTTTTTATTCTATCTTGATTCTTGTATTAGTTTAAAGTTTATACTTTACAAATCACATGAGATTTATGTTTTTAATGACTTTTGAAATATGCTTAGCCCTTTGTTTCAGAATGTATATTTTATAACAAGCCCTCTGGCAGCTATCCGCCATTCTATATGCATGCACTGAATAATCTCCTTATTGTTTGCATATTTTATCACAGAACTATGGAGATCTTCAAAGATGCTTTAACAGGATGTATGTTTTCATAAAGTTGATTGCCTTGATATTGCAATTGCAGTTCTTGCTAAAAGCTGAGAATTTTTTTTAAAAATATCTTTGGTGAAGAATTAAGCCAGGAATGCCATCATTTGGTTTTATAGGCTCTTTCCAATAGTAGGTTATTTAAATTGAATAATGTTCCTAATTTATAAAAGATTATGCATGAGTATTTATATTGAAAACTATGAATAATGAAAGTATATGAATATGTGTATATATGTGTATATGGTTTGATTACACATTAAATCTTTTATTATTTGTTATGTTTTCAATTTTTACCTTTGGAGAAAACATACTCCTTAAAACTTACAGTGCAGTGATGGAGAACAAATTATCCTCACATAAATTTTATTCAAGTAGAGATTATTTTGGAAATTATTAGTTCATATTATAAAAAATGCATTTTTTTCTTAATAGATTCTTTAAACTTATAACTGAAATATTATTTTGTTATTTGCATGTATATCAGATATTTTGTTTATTAATCTAATAATTTTCGTAATAAAAGGAGTACTTTATAATAATTGTGTATTTTTTTCTACGTAGGAAAATGAGGAAGATTATGGGACCTGTTCTGGGTCTGTACAGTATACACCAGTTTACATGTTACATAATGAAAAGGAAGCAAATGAAAAGTTTAAGCTTACCCAGGTAAGGTTATTTGCCTTTTGAGTCTCCATGTTCTAAAATTATGTAATTCCAGTGAATTCTTTAGGAACAATTTTGGAACCATTAATATTTTATTTTATGATAATAAAATATGCAGCATTGATCAAAGAGAGGAGTAGGTGGAATCTGGGCAGGCTACAAGAAGACTGAGAATTAGTGTGACAGATATCAGTCCCTTCCTACACGAACACGTGTCTTCTTAGCGCTTAGTCTAGGGAACAAGAGAGAGGGTTAAACATGTGATTGTCATAAAATTCAAATAGTTTAATTTTATTTAGAAAAATAAAATATAAAATGAAACCCATACATAAGTATTTGGCCATTAAAATAGTCTACAGAAATTAGAATGAACTACTATATGTCTATATTGTTCTAAAGTTAGATATTTTATTTGCTATAAATATTAAGGCTTCTGCTTATATGCATATACTACCTAAAATCTTATCACAGGTGAAAAAAGTGTTCAGAATTATAACTGTGTGTGTCCCTGATTTTGTATCATAAGTGTGTGTTAACCAAGCAAAAGTGGTAAATTTTTTAGCAGCTTTAGAAAACAAGCTTCAGAAAATAATTTTTGAGTGGATTATAGTTGTAAAGTTATGGAACTAGAAGCAATAGCAAGCTTCTTCCAAAGTTTATAGGTAAAAAAGTCAGTGGCTAGAATGGCCACACCACTTGCCTCAAGTCTCATGGCTGGCCAGTTAGTGGCAGAGCAGGGCAGACACCATCCCTGGTGCTTAGTTAACTTTCATGCCCAGCCAAGCACTGCAGAAATGTTGAGGGTCTGAGGGTCATAAAGTGCTTCCGTATGTCTCTGTCTCAGTCCATTTGTGCTGTTGTAACAAAAGACCTGAGACTGGGTAATTTATAAAGAACAGGAATTTCGTGATATGGGTTAATCTTACTGGGGTTAGGTCGTACCTCAAAGTAGTTTTGATTTGCATTTCTCTGATGATTAAGGATGGGAGAGCATTTTTTCATATATCTGTAGGCCATGCACCTATGGAATTAGAAAATGTTCTTCCTAGCAAAGTATCTCAAGAATAGAAGAAAAAGTATCCAGTGTACACAGCCCTATTTTGAAACTAATTCATGGCTTTTATAGGAATGTCATAACCTAATTATAGCCTTAGAATATTGGAAGGGGTGGGAGGGGGAGATGAGGGAGGTAGATGGGGGGAGGGAGGGTTATTGGTGGGGTCACCTCTATGGTTTATCTTACAAGGGTAAAAGTGAATCTTTCTAAAAGCAAAGTATGAATATCTTAACTCAATAACTAAGAAAATGACATGAAGGTTATGTTAACCAGTTTGATGAGAGTATTTCAAAATGTATATGAAACTAGCACACTGTACCCCATGATTGCATTAATGTACACAGTTATGCTATAAGAAATAAAAAAAAAGAACAGGAATTTCTTTCTAACAGTTCTGGAGGATGGGAAGTCCAAGATAAAGCTGCTGGCATCTGGTGAGGTCCTTCTTACTGTGTCATTTGGTGGTGGAAGGTGGAAGACAGGAGGGAGGCCCAAATGTGCCTTTTCACAAGGGCACCAATCCCCACCCATGATGGTGGGGCCCTCCAGGCCTAATCATCTCTTAAAGATCCCACTTCTTAATATCATTTCAATGGCAATTAAATTTCAATATGAGATTTTGAGAGGACAGGCATTCAAACTGTAACCATCTTTAAGAATGGATCTACAACCCTAGGCCTCTGTGAAAAAAACAAAACAAAACAAAAATTCATTTAACCATTTAACACATACTCTGTGACAGGCACATTTTTAGGTGCTAGGTATATATATATAAGGAAAAGCACAAAAATTCTCTGCCTCCTTGGGACTCTTTGTAACTTTTCCATTTTATTAAGCTGAAATTTTCCAATGTTAAAATGCCTTAAATGTAGCATATTAAGAGAGAACGATGATTGTATGACCTAAAATAAGTCCTTCAGTAGGGTAATTGTTCCACGTATGGAAACTTTTTCTGGGTACTACTGTTTTTTTTTTTTTTTTTTTTAAATTAAATCATCGCTGTGTATAATACAGTCATGGGGTACAATGTGCTGGTTTTATATACAATTTGAAATATTTTCATCAAACTGGTTACCATAGCCTTCATGGCATTTTCTAAGTTATTGTGTTAAGACATTTACATTCTACATTTAGTAACTTTCACATGTACCCTGTAAGATGCACCATAGGTGTGGTCCCACCAATTACTCTCCCTCCATGCAGCCTCCCCTTTCCCTCCCCTCCCTTTCCCCATATTCCTGGGCTATAATTGTGTAATAATGCTGGATAATATTCCACGGTGTACATATACATAATTTATTGATCCATTCGTGGGTCGATGGGCACTTGGGCTTCTTCCATGACTTAGAAATTATGAATTGGGCTGCAATAAACATTAACTGAGTAACATTTATTAACTTTCACTGATGATGGACTTGCTATCAAAATTCTGGTTTTTCTCCGATCACTAGTATGTTCAATTCCTGTCTATTTTCAAGCTTTAACATCTTAAAAACTTTCATAAAATGTTTCTTGACCTCATATTGGTGCCAATAGGTTCTATTTACCATGATGACTAGATTTTTGTATGAAAAAAATATGACATCCTTGTTACCTAGAGGATGCTTACTAGGAAAACAAAAACATTTAAATTGGAGAAACGCCTTTTCTCAATGTCGGTTTTAAGTTAAAAGAACTATTATCACTTTCTGATATTTTAATTTTATCTTAAATTATAAATTGTAATTATACATAGCATAAATAAGTTTATGAGGTACAACTTGATGTTATGATTATGAGTACTGTGTGGAACAGTTAAGTCAAGTTAGTTAACATATCCATCCCCTAAAATACTTAGCATTTTATTGTGGTGAGGAAATTTGAAATTTATTCTCTTATCAGTTGTGAAATATATAACACTATGTTACTAACTATATTCACACACTGGCGCTAGAACTCAAAAGTATTCTAATTCTTTGATCTTCTCTTCCTTTAACATGGCATAGCATTTTCATGATGTAATTGTGAAATGTATTGTTGCAGATTTCTGTTTTTGCTTGTTTTCTGTTAATTCCAACAGACACAATTTCTTTTTTAAATTTTATATATTTAAGGTATATCAACATGATGTTTTGATAAACATGGTAAAGTGATTATTACACCGAAGCAAACTGACATATTCATCGCCTCACAGTTGCCTTTTTTGTGCTTATGGTTAAAGCACCATTTTCACCTACTCTCTTAGCAAATTTCTGGTATACAGTACTAGGTAATGTATCATTGTCCTCACATGGAAATCTACTCTCCTAGCAAATTTCTGTTATACAATACAGTATCATTAATTATCGTCCTCACACAGGACATTCTGATAGAGAAAACTGTATTAGGTTACAGAAAACCTTACATTTATTGTGTACTGGCACTGACTCTTCAGGGATGTTATGTGTTGTAACACCATTACTCCCATTAGTGGCATTCATTAGCATTTTAGGGTTTTCAGGTGGACGTGACAGAGATGATTCTCCAACAAGAATTAAGAGAGGCAAGGCTTATTCTGTTAAGAATTCTAACATGATTTTCCTAATTGTTATGTAGAGATGTGTTAAGCCAACATATATAGAATCGTGATGCAAATATTGATAATGGTGCCTAAATAATGATCTTGATTTTTGCTTTTCAAGTGAAAAGTATCTGAGTTTCTGGAAAAGTGCCTGCCTGGTATATGTGTTTCTTTCTATGTGTGTGTCCATTATAGAAATAGGTGTATATATCTATGTATTGTATGTACTTTAAACTTTTTTTGTTTTTTGAGACAGAGTCTCAAGCTGTCACCCTTGGTAGAGTGCTGTGGCCGTGGCATCACAGCTCACAGCAACCTCCAACTCTTGGGCTTTAGTGATTCTCTTGCCTCAGCCTCCTGAATAGCTGGGACTACAGGCACCCACCACAACGCCCAGCTATTTTTTGGTTGCAGTTGCCACTGCTGTTTTAGCTGGCCAGGACCGGGTTTGAATCCTCCACCCTCGGTATATGGGGCCAGCACCCTACCCACTGAGCCATGGGCTCTGCCCTGTACTTTAAACTTTTTAAGAGTTTACATGCCAGTCATTTGTGATCTAATAATATTTATTATAATTTAATGTTTTTTGCAGTTTGATGGTTTGGTTTTAGATGTACCCTGTGTGTGTGTGTAAAACAGCTAAATTTTTTGGCTTCTCCTGCATTTTTTTCCTGCTAACTTTCATCCTTAGTATTCTTTCCCTAAGGCTTCTCAAATCCCTGCTTTCATACAATACTAATGTGAATTCTTTGAGATGATAGTTAATATTCCTCTGAAACAATAGCCAGTCTGTGCCAACAGCTTATTTATAAAATCAGAGCATGGTATGTTTAAATTGAAATCATCATCTAGGCTTGGCACTCATAGCACAATAGTTACAGTGCCAGCCACATACACCAAAATTGGTGGGTTCAAACCTGGCCTGGACCAGCTAATCAACAATGACAACTGCAACAAAAAATACACTTGGCATTGTGGTGGGTGCCTATTGTCCCAGCTACTTGGAAGGCTGAGGCAAGAGAGTTGCTTGAGCCCAAGAGTTTGAGGTTGCTGTGAGTTGTGATGCCACAGCACTCTATGGAGGGCAACATAGTGAGATTCTGTCTCAAAAATAAAAAAAACAGGAAGAAATTGGCATCTAATCTTTGATATTAATTATTTAATTTTATAATGTTAATAAACTCATTTAAATGAAATAAATTTCATGCCATTCTGAGTATTGTTATAATTGTTCTACTATATAGAACAATAGTTCTATATAGTTATTGCATCAGATACTGTGTCTAATTTACAAATTAAACTTTCTCATAGGTATGTATGTATAGGTTAAAACATAGTAGAGACAGTATGTGGTGTTTTAGTCATCCACTGAGGGTCTTACAGAGGATAAATCATAGTGTATATAGGGTTTGGTATTATCTGTGTAACACCACACAGTAGTATTAGACTATAGTCTATACAACACATAGTATAGACTATATGTGGTGTTTTAGTCATCCACTGAGGGTCTTATAGAGGATAAATCATAGTGTATATAGGGTTTGGTATTATCTGTGTTTTAGGCACCCACTTGACGTCTTAGAATGTATTCCCCACACTATTGTAATGCTATTTGCTAAAAAGTTATTATCTTTGGGAAAAAAAAAAAACAAAACCACCACCACCAACAGAAAGCCAATATATGTGGGTGTATATATAAATTTTTTTAAAGAAAATAACCATTTTATTTGCAAGAATAGTGCTAAGAACACCCACGGGTCCTTTCCCCTCCCCCTTCTCTTTCTCAGTTCTATCTGTGCACACTCTCCACCCACCCTCTGTGGTCTGAGAGTTGCCTACACGAAGGTGCTTCCTGCTTTCCCTGAGTTTCCTAGTTCTGTTTTTTGTTTGTTTGTTTGTTTGGTTTTTACTATTAGGGATTCATTGAGGATACAAAAAACCAGGCTACACTGATTGCATTTGTTAGGTAAAGTCTCTCTTACAATTGTGTCTTGCCCCCAAAAAGCCAGCCTATATTTTTAACTATCTAGTAGCTGGACCTTTTACCCAAAGTCTGAAACTTGATAAGTTTAAGGTCAGCCTAACTTAATTGGGTTGCTGTTACCTTAATTCTCACGTGAGAATTGAGCCACTTACACAAACATAAAAGAGTACTAATGGAAATATACTTAAGATATGCTACTGCTTGCACATTGGGGAAGGAAATAAAAAAGATCAGCCGTAATCCACTGTCTTTTTTTATAGTCTGATGTTGCTGAATCTTCCTTGGTTCACTTTTTGGAGATAATCTAGTCCCTTTGATTTAACTGATACATGATCCAGTATGTTATAGAAGAGATAGAAAGCTGATGCGGGAGCCATGAACATATTGTCTTCTGATGATTCCCAAATCCATGAGTTCTCTTACCCCTAATTATCCAAGTATGATAATATTAGTGTATGAGGATATGCATATTAATATTTTCAACTAAATATGTTAAGTATTTCTAGGAATAGTTAGATGTGGTTAAAGGTAGAGTCTGTGTATCAGTAAAGTATGTCAGAAACACTAATGTTTATTTATTCATTTATATTGTCTATTTCCAAAAATAATTTGGCATCTTACGAAGAATCATAGAATAAAACATTAAACTTTATTTAAATTAGATAATATTTAAGGTGAGAGACAGTAAGTGTAGTAAAAAGCTGAAAGCCCATCCTCTTGCTTAACAGCCACCCTGAAGAGTAGAGCCTGGCAGCAGGGTTCATACTGCACAAAGGTTGGGTTCTGTTTGTTTAAGTTGCTCAGGACTCGGCACTAACACATCATTCCAGGAAACAGGGTGAATGCTGCAGACCCACAGACGATTTCAGTGTCCGAGGAGCTCGTCTTCTGGTGGAGATACATAGTGGAGGCAGGAGAAATTGGGAGACAGAAATTTGGTTTTCTTCATTTTGTCTCTTCTGTGCAGGTTCTGTTATTTCAAATGCTTGATCTCATTAGTACCTCTGGAAGACAGCTTAGTTAGCCATTGAAGCTCATTAAAAAAACAACAAGGCTTCTAGTGAAAATGAAATATACTATTCTCTTCCTACTTTAAGGCTTGTTGAGCTGCAAGAGTAGCATCATTGTCTCTTGTTAGAACTGAACATTATTATCCTCAAAAGGACCATGCACTGGGTATCATCTTATATTTGGTTTTTTCAGTAACCAAAATTCTCTTAAAAGATTTGCCATGAATTTAAATGCCTATGAGCAAGATACTGCCTAAACCTTCAGGTTTTTTAATCAAGATAATGTTTGTCTTCTAACTACTATTATACTTTCTAAACCTCAATTTTTATAGGGTTGAAATCGTATAAAACCCTCAGCAAACCTGGGGAAGAGAGATAGTTTCTTGATAACAGCAAGCCTGTCTGTATGTTTGCTTGATTCTTATAAAACATCTAATAATCCAGAGTGGAATCGGTTGTTCCTGTCTTTCAGATTTAGAAACAGGGGAACAGAGAATTTTTTAAAATGTGCCCCAAATCCTACAGGTAATAAATAGCATAGTAGAAATTTAAAAGCAGGCAGATTGATTCTAGAACTTAAGTACCTAACCATTGCCATGCCTTTGTGTTGGGTGGAGTAATTGCACAGGAGGGTATGGAGTTCACAGCCAAACAAAACTGAGCATTGAGCAAAACAAAACATGGCTAAGTAAGCCTCAGTTTCTATATTTGTATAATGGTATAGCAATATGTGTCATCTTTTTGGAATGCAGTGGGCATTTATAGATAATGTATACAAATAATCTGCTATATAAGAGGTACTCAATAATTGGTAGCTATTCATTTATACATACAGTATGCATAGATCTTGAGTTCCAGGTTTTGGACGGTGACTTTCTCCTCTCTTGGCACTTCCCAGAGTCATTACTGATTCTCTAGTTACCAAAGTTGTGAGATGAGACCTCTAAAAGTATCTGTCTTCATTCTAAGAAGAGATAATTATAGAACCCAGTATATTATTTGAAAAGAAATATACAGCTTATTGTACCAAGAAATCTCTTCTTTATAAGTTTATAAAACCTTGAGAATGTCATTTTATTGGCAGTAAAAGTAAAGGATGTGATCTTGACTCATCCCATTTCTAGTTTATTCGATTATCCTTTTTAGAAGTGAATTTCAGTTATATAAAACCTTCCTATTTTCCTTTCCAGTTAGATTTGTCTGCAAAAGACTTTATTTTCATTTACTTTCAAAAGGTAAAACAATAAAAGATGATCATAATTTGATCCTAAGAATGTATTTTAAAATAAAAACATAACATTTTGTAATCTGGGTTCTATAGAAAAGAATAATCTAAATATATCTTGTTTTAAGCCTGAGTGCTTATTTCTGGAAAAGATTACGAATCTATAGTCTACCTCCAACAAATAGTAATTTTAGCATTCTGGTCTGCTAATTAGTATGGTCATTTCCCATTTTGTTGATGAGGCTTAAATAAACGTCAAGGGTACAGCCATGAAGATCTCCCAATTAGGCATCACATTTGTAAAATGCAGCCCTTTTCCCTTTTGTGTGAAGATGACAGTTCCAACAGCAGCCCCAGCCTAACAGGACTCCAGGGAAAGGATCCTTCTCTGGTTTTATTGAAAACAGGGCCAGTAGGGCCCCGTGAGAATACTGCCACTGGTCATGGTGCAGAACACTTTTAATCCTGACTATGCACTTACCTTCTTTCATGGTTTTTATTTTAGAATATAATACTGAAGAGTAGTGGACAGTATTTAGATCATTAAGTCTACCATCTGAAAATATGTTTAAAAATATTTACTTATAAACATTTATTATAATTTTCTAGAAATTTCTTTGAATAATATGAAAAATTCATGGATATATGTCTAAGAAACTGCTCCATTTTTAAAAATATTATTAGCCCTTGTTGGCTCAGTGTAGTAATGTGTATGATTCTGTGTGTCTGCATGAGATACACCGGCACTCCAGCTATTCTAGTGAACAAGCAGGAGAGCTTAGCTGTGTTACAAGTCGACATTAACAGATGGATGGCCCTAAGCAAAGCAGAATCACAGCAACAAAACCTAGTGAAAGTGGAGGATTGAAGCTTTTTGTTGTTAAGCCCTATTAAAACCTTGGCATACACATTACTTTTAACTATTGCATGTCTGGGACAAATAGCAGTCCACTCAGATTTTCAACCTATCCAATTAATTACTTAAAAGCAGTACGATAAAATGTGAATGGAACATTATTTGTCATTTCTAATGTGATATAAATGTAGTATGCCTATTGGTAAATATACTTGGACTGCAGTCAAAACTTTTACCCAGATAGAGTGTTTACTATAGATGTATGTTTAATAGACATAATTTCTATTAATAAGACAAAGCACTATTAAACTGAGAGACATTTATTTTCATTTTTAATATAGTCACATGCAGACTAGTACCTTGAGATGTAGTTATGTTTTGAATGCACAAAGGCTTTTAACCATCAAGTATGATTCATATGATTTTCCATTTGTATCTATTATGCAAAGTAATATGCACACTTAAAAAATGAAGCTGCTATCTTTTGAATCTTTTTCTATTTGATAGTTTATAAATCATTCTCATGGATTTGTGGAATATAGCACAACAGCTATGAGTTCATTATATAATTGATGAGTAATATACTTTCATCTTTAAAAATATGCTCAGAAGTTATATATGCTTTGCTGCATGCAGAGACTTGTAAGGAAGGCATTTCAAAGCCTTGTTTGGGGTGAATAGGGACTTAAGAGAAATCCCAGGGTGTTGGCATCTTTGAAAAAATACTAGAAATCAGATAGTTTATGGCTTACAAATAATAAATCTCACATTCATGCTGCAGATGAAATTAAGTTTCTGTAAAACTTAAAAGTTAACTTAGATTCTCTTATAGTACTTAGTTCCTAAACTTAATAAAACATGGGGTATCTACACCTACTAAGTAGGATGTGGTTTGTAGTATTGTATTATGACATACTTTCCTTCATAGGAATTCATTGAACTCTGGGAATAAAGTGAATGTAATTAAAGATAGTGTTTCTTGGTCAGGTGACACAGTAGATTTCAGAAAATGGTGTACAGTGTTGGGATTTTGGGAAAAATGCAATCCATTGAGTACTTTCCTTTATTTCTCTGGAAAGAAATGGCATAGTTATTGTTTACAGAGGGAAGTAGCTACTCGCTTTTGATCAAGAAAAAAGTGTGACTCGAAGGATGATAAAAATATATGTGATGGGGGAGTAATTAAAAAAATGCTTTATTTTGTAAATTAAATTTTATAATTAAATTTTATAAAATAATACAAATAAGTTTAGCCAAATTGTGATAAAACAATATTAGATGCATGTTTTTATTTGTTTAATGTGGCTCAATATTTAAAGCACTATTATTTTCAAGCCTAAATGTTAGATTTAAAGTGGCAAAGTAACCTGTTAGAAGGTTTCAGATGATAAAATCCTTTCAAAATAAGTTAAAATGAATATGCTATTTTAACAGATGATATAAAAATATCACTTAAATGAAAACACATTTAGCAATCTCTATCCCAGCAGTTCTCAACCTGTGGGTCATGACCCATAGGAACTGTATGAAAGGCTCATAGCATTAGGAAGGTTGAGAACCACTGCTCTATCCCAATAGTAAGCCTATTTTATGCTCATGTCAGTAATTTACAAAATTGATCTTTTGCGTACACATTGAAAAATATGTATACCATATTGTTAATTTTAAAGAAAGTTATTTTCTCTTTTGTTTCTCTATTAAAATAATATTAATTTCCAACATGTCAAATTTAATTATAGTGAAGAGGTTTAAAAAAAAAAATGTTGTGGATTACAAGAGTGCCCTCTAGTGGAATTTATATAGTACTTTCCTTAAAAGAAGATGCTCAGAAACAAAATAGTCTCTCTTAGAAACATGATAGAGATTACATTAAGCCAATCAATATAGCTTTAGATTGTATAAAAAAAAATCAGCACATTGTGTCCCACATATCCATGAGTGTGTTCATGATCTATGTATATTTGCCTTAATAAAATAAAATAAACATGGTAGAGTACACAT
Organism: Galagoides demidoff; assembly: GCA_963574575.1. NCBI lineage: Eukaryota > Metazoa > Chordata > Mammalia > Primates > Galagidae > Galagoides > Galagoides demidoff. The sequence goes on from CAUYQV010127044.1 coordinate 15,832, forward strand.
TGAGATGTTTATGTTGTCTTGACGTATTTGAGAACATTATCCCTATGAGAGAAATAATCCAAGACCAAATCCTTTCAGTAACTGGCTTAAACTTCATTTTTAAAATGCTTAGCTCTTCTGAACAGTACCTAATATATTAAAAAGATATAATAGAAGATAATCTTGTTTTTGTAAACATGTTCAGTATGGATTTTGAGATATTTTAAAGTTGACATATATCTTTATAATGCTGTAATTTTACTCTTCAAACGTATTGCCATAAATTACTGTCACTTATTACAAAGTCTTGAAATGAAAACAAAGATAACTCAATTTTTCCATTCAGTAAATCTAATGAATATTACCGCTCCAGATTTGACGTCAGTAATCACATCACTAATATCTTTCCTCTCTGTTGTCTGTTCTGTTTAACTTTGTAGGAGTTTTTCCTGTTACCTTTTTAAATTTGTAAGGGTTTTGATGAAATTAACAAGAGTCCTTTATTCCCAAAGTACCCAATTTCTGTGGGCAAATTGTTATTTTTACCCAGCTGTCTTAGGATAAAGAAATGGCAATTTTCCTGTGGTTGTATATATAAAACTATTTTTAAAGTTTGCCAGAGATCAATGTTAGTATTGATGAAAAGAAAAGCAAGTCCTTGTAGGGGCTACTGCTTCTGTCTGCTACTGTCCCCAAAGAGAAACAAACTGTCACAAATGTCATAGATGTATAGATACAGGGATATAATGATCTTACTATAAGTTGAGCTGGATTTCTATCTGTTGCACACTGTTATATTTCCTAATATGTATTTGATGCAGAATAGTAGAACAGCACACCAATAACCTGAGTCGTCCTCCACACTAGTTACAAAACAGGACTACTGTGTTGGTCAGCCGTCTCAGGAAGTTCAAGTTCTTTATGGTTGCCCTCATATTTGAGTGTGATACCAGTTATTTCACAGAAGTCTGTTCCCTTTTTGCCTTTTGCCTATATAAGCATCTTTGACATTTGTGATAAATGCTTTTGAAAACTAGTATTATGTGATTCTGAGACCAAAATAAAATTGCAATTTCTGTCAAGCTTCTTGATACATCCAACACACGAAACAGTTTAGGACTGTATACTTACACAGGTTGTCCCACACGTACATTTGTGCTCATATATTAATGTGGTAAAGCTTAGAAATGAAATGCAGTTGTAATTATCTCACTTCTGCACATTTGAATCCTTAGTTATGTACTTTTTGAAAATATAATTTTAGATGATTGGAAATAATATAGTTCCATTAATCAATGTGGACTTTTTATTTATTATCCCAGCTAGAAAAGTCATCTTCAAATAGGTTAGTGAAAGGAACCAAATTCTTTGTTTAAATGAAAATACAGTTGACTTGTTATGTATTAAGACACCTTTTTAAATGTTGAAATATTGAAATTCTGTCAACAAAAGCGAAATTGCAAACAGCTTGCCATTTATTGAAGGGTTGCTTATTTTGCTTTGAAAATACTATTTAATAGTCTTATAAAACTTCTTATATTTACACTGATCAATAATTTTCTTAGTCCTAAAAATTTAAGATCTTTGGTGAAGTTTAATTTTCAAATATGAAGACAAGAAAGAATAATGAAACGATGTATGTTTAGATATTTGTAGTTAATATAATTACTTGGCATAGGAACAGTCCTTAAAAGTTGACTTAAAAGTATAACGGTTCATAACCATATTGCATATAAACACAGGTAAGTAATTAAACCTCCTGTGAGTAAAGGCCTTCTTTGTACCTTTTAACACACTTCAGGAAGAGACAGCCTTTTATTATAGAGTGAATGCCTGGTAGAATGTTGCCACTTGATGGGTTTTTATATAGTCACTGGTTAACAATGGAGAAACGAATTCTAAAGTACAGTGTTTCTGGGATGATTTTGATAAGGTACTTTGCCAAAATAAACTTACTAATTTGTGCTTAGTAAGAGAATGCTGTAAAAGAGTCAGTTCTGACTTCTAATATTCTATCTTTAAAATGTAATATGTGGATTTCTTTAGTCAAATTTTAGAATAGACCTCAACTTAATATTAATTAAATAAGCTTCCGTTAATGACTTTAGTGTTATAAGGTGGACAGAAGAGACACACATAATGGAGACTTCAATTCAGTAAAAACCATCTGAGTATCTACTCTGTGCTTGTTTACAGCTTTCAGGGTTATATGCTCCTCTGAACACCTACGATGTGCTAGGTCTTTCGCTCTATAATTTTTAAGATCTCTTATCTCCTCTCAGCATACCAAGGACTGTCATCTAAAAATTGAGAAAGTTTTTACTTCATTGGCCTTTATATTCATTCCCCTTTTTCAGTTCCTGGCCATCACCTTCATCACCTAGTAGAAAGATGTCATGTAAAGACCCCAGGCTTTGTGGTATAGCATACCTGGGTCAGAACACCTTCTCTGCCACTTGGATGCCATGTAAACTCAAACAACTTTCCCAGCCTCTCTAAGCCTTCAAATCTATAAAATGATAATAATTATGTTCCCCTTGAAAGAGTTATTGTGGAGATTAGTGTTAGTATAATGATAGAATTTGTTCTTCCAACAATCACTAGAAGTCTCATAAGTATTAGTAATATTGTTTCTCTTCTCTCAACTACAGCGTCACCTTACCACAAACAATTAAGAATGCTCCTACGTGTTAGGACCAGAATGAATTAGATGGCTTGGGGTTCTTCAATTCTTAGATGTTCTCTTCTGTTTTTTCTTGTGGGATTTTTTTTTTTATTTTCTCTGCTCTTTGTGTTTAAATTTGGATAATTTCTATTGACTTATCTTGAAGTTCACTGAATTTTTTCCTTAGTGTACTGATGTACCTATCAAAGAATTTTTCATTTATGTCATTTATTTATTTCTATCATTTTCACTTGACTCTTTTTTAAAAAGTGGATTCTGTTTCTCTGCTATCGTCCTCTTTATCCATCTTGTCCATCTTTTTCTTTTCCATGTCTTGTAATTCTTAATCAAATGCTTCCCCATCCCCCACAGAAATAGTTAATTAGTATTTATACCTAGATGTGGGCAAGGCTTTTTTCTGTAATGCTGTTGGTATAAGAGATTACTTCAATCAGAAGTTAGTGAATTTTGTTGTGGATTTCTTTACCAGGAGTTTCTTTCATTATCTGCTGTTAGTTTATGCTTAGAGTAGAATCCTTGCATTGGAGTGTGGGAAGGTTTCTCCATGTCCCTTCATCTGAGCCAACAGCAGTCCCAGTACACCTGAGCTGCATAGGGAGGGTCTCTCTCAATATTTTTGCTCCTCTACACACTAGTAGTTAACTTGTGTTACTAATGACCCACTCAAGGAATATAATTTTGATGCTTTTGTAAAGTCCTGTTCCCTGAAACCAAATTCATCAGACTTCACCAAACACCTATCTTGCTAATCTTCCAATTTACTCTGTTTCCCCAACAGGAATCTTTGCAAAATATGTTAATCTCTTGTTTCTTCACCTTGGCATTCCACCTACGTGGAACATTAAGACTTTCATCATTCTGTAGCTACCACCTGCTTTAAAAATGAGGTTAAAACTTACCGTTTTATAACCAGCCTTTCTCAGGCTAGTTCTCAGACATTTCTTTCTTCTGAGTTAGAGGCTTGACTTGTAGTGTAGTCATAATGAAAGAAGCTCTGTTCACGGCATCAGAGCCCTTGGGGTAGACCCATAGCTCCGTCACTTATTAATTACCTCATCTGGGCTGGACATGGTGGCTCACTCTGTAATCCTAGCACTATGGGAGGCCAGAGCAGGAGTGCTTAAGGCCATAAGTTTGAGTGGACCTCAGCTCTACAAAAAATGGAAAAAATAGCCAGCGTGGTGGTACATGCCTGTAGTCCCAGCTACTCAGAGACCGAGGCAGGAGGATCCCTTGACCCCAGGATTTGGAAGTTGCAGCCAGCTACGATTGGGCTACTGCATTCCAGCTTGGGTGACAGAGCAAGATCTTGTCTTAAAAAAGAGATTACATAATCTCACCCAAATTGCTTTACCTTGCTAAGCTTTTGATTTTCTAAAAATTTTCACCAAAATTTGTGATGAAGTAGGTATTTAAAAGAAATAAAATATAATATCTAAAACATTAAACACACTGATGCAAATCAATCCTGGGTAATTCATTTAACTCTTCAGTTACTCCCTGTGCAGGTTAAAACACACGTGTTTTTTAAAGCTGTTTTCAAATGATAACTGCTGTGCATTTTTAAAGTATTGCCATTATAATTCTATGTTATTGTTCAATTTGTTCTTATTTCAACCAGGTATTTTTGTCTTGCACTGCAAAATGTGTAAACTTGGGAGTTTGCTGTGGGCTTTAGATAAGCAAGAAACACTCTGGACCTCAGTTGCCTCAACTCTAAAATGAGAGCAGTAGTAGAGATGGTAGAGATTTGAATAAGTCTTGAGTGGAGACTTTCAAAACATTCACATGTTACAAGTATCTTGATTTCATGAAGTCTAAAACGTCATATTTTTTCATTCAACTACCCTTATCCCTTTTCCCCCATAAATCCATCTAGGAATGTGAACTTGCCCATCATTTTGCCTATTGATATTTATCTGCCATCTAATGATCAAAATGGAAACTGTAGGCTTAACAGGTCCTTGGAACATTAAGTTCTATTGTTTTGTGACATGGTCCTTCTACCTCTGTAACTTTCTGTGTACGGTTTTTATCTTTCATCTAAAATGCTTTTCCTTTTCATCTTTGCCAGTTTATTTACTTTATTTCCTTCAATATCTAGCTCTAAGATCAAAACTCCTAGTGGGATATCTTCCCCAATGAGCTTCGTTCCACATTGATAACTTTTATTTTTTATTATTTTAGTGTCTTTTCACATTCTTAGCAAGCATCCTTTGTCATGCGAATGTACACTGAATTTTTATATAAAGTACGTACATTTTTCTATAAAGTACACTAGATATTCTCTTTACATTTTGCACTTTCATGGCAGTAAAATTTTATTTTTTAATTATGTGTGTTTAGACCCTAGTAGAAGTCTGTTTAAGTATATCTAGTTCCCCATGTTAATTCGTTGTAATTAATTCATTGTATTAATATAAAACTCAGCTTATTTTCTTATGATGTATTTTGCATCAAAAAATTTTTATTTTGGGTAATGCTTCCTCCCAAGGGAGTTGCTAATTTGCATAGCCCACACAGAACTAGTGACATGACCATTTTTAACATCATAGCTGTATCAAGTCTGTACGCTTCAGAAACTTGTATACCTTCTTATTTAATCCCAGAATTTACCATTGTTTATAGTATGTAATTACAATTCCTTATTATTATTCTGCTGAATGGACCTGCTTTTCCATTATTAGGAATATTACAGTTTAGGTAATATCACATTAATTCTGATGAGTGCTCTGGTCATTTATGTAAGTTTTAATCTGTGATCAAAGTTTCAATTTGCATATATTCATACAATGAGGAATAAGAAGTTTTGTCTATAACTGTTTAATATTTTGGCATTTGTCATGCTTTGTTTTTTGAATGTCTTGAGAAGAGGGACTTTCTCATTTCTCTTGTACACCTCACAACATAGAAGATGGCAGCGTGCATAGATAAATGATGAACAGACGCTGGAATGAGGAGACACAAAGCCCCGAAAGAGAATGGGATGTGGCTGCTACCGCACTTCCAGGGAGTGTACAGTGTCAGCTTTCAGGGGGTTCTCAAGGAGTATTTGTTGATTAAATGGCATTCTGTTGCCTGCCCTTCATTGTTTGGTCCTGCAAGGCCAGGATCTAAACCTTGCCTACCTCTCCAACAAGTTCTAATCTCTCATACTTTTCCTGCTAGATCTCTGATCTCCCTCATGAATTCAAATTCCCTGACTTTTACCTTCTTGGTATATGTCTGCCATCTAGTGATCAAAAGAGTAACTGCAGGTTTTTACGGACCCCTTAAAAAATTCTGTGCGCCAACACAAGTTCTATTCCACAGCGCACCAAAAGTTATCTTTCGTTCTCTCATGCTTGCCCTGATGTCTCACCACAGGAACTTTGCATGTATCTTTATCTCATTTTGTCTTCTACTAACCTGCAGAGCTCAACTCAAGTATCTTTCACGGAAAGGCTGCCCTTGACCTTCCAAACTAGGTCAGCTCCCGAAGTGCTTCCATAGCAATTGTAGCTTAGGACAGATTAATTATAATCCTAATTATTATGATTATGTGTATGAATATCTGATTTAAGTCATGTCTCATTTCATAGAATATAATACCCATGAGGGCAATGAGCCCTGTTCTTGGTCCTAAGTATACCCTAACACATGGAAGGCATTTTGGTAATTTTTGTTGAATGAATGAATATAAGTCTGTTCTGTGCTTTGTAGACACTAAAAATTCTTATGTTGATCAATTTTTAAAGTACTTTATTCCTTGTGTTGTATATTTTCTTATCAGTTGATTAATTCATTTAATAAGTACTCAATAGCAATTACCTACTGTGTATGCAGATATTCATTCATTCAGAAAACATTTCTTTCTACTCTGAAGAATAATTTTACATTGAAGAGTGAAATTATTACTCTTACATGTTATTTAGCTCATTAATTAGTGACAGAACTAGTAAGCTAGTATACAGGACATCCAAAGAACAGAAACATGGACAGTCAGCAATACTGAAATGTATGTGCTGTCTGATTCAAAACCATCAATATCAACCAATATCTACAATGTAGTAATCTCCACTGGACAAAATTTACTTGCATATGTACAGGCATGAAGGCTACACCTCTAATCACAGCACTTTATGAGGCCAAGGTGGGAGGATCACTTGAGCCTCACGAGTTTGAGACCAGCCCAGGCAACATAGAAAGACCGCATCTCTACAAAACATAAATTAAAAAAAATTAGGCAGGTGTGGTGGAGCATAGCTGGAATCCCAGCTATTGGGAGCCGAAGGCAGGAGAATCCCTTGAGCCCAGGAATTTGAGGTTGAAGTGGGCTGTGATGATTATCACTGTACTGTAGTCTGGGGAACAGAGTGAGAAGGCATCTTTTTAAAAAAAGCATTTGTATTACCATCAGTCTTCTAAAAATTAACTTCTGTTTGTAGAGAGCTATAAGATTGAGACCATGAATGATGTAGACCTGTATAGTGTCAGAAAATCTGAAAAAGAATCATAGGCAATACCCAAAATCCCTCTGAAAGGACAGCCATAATTTTTTGCCCATTTCAAAGTCTTCTACAATTTTCTCAACTGTATTCCCCACTTGTGAGTTTCATAAATCTCAAAGATTATTTCTGTTCACAATAGGAAGGCTGTTCTCATTAGATTTGGCCTGATTATTTATGTTGGGACAACAAGAAAGCCAATTAACCATTTAAGCCTCCTTGAGTTTACCTTATAAATCTAGAGCCATGTGGTATTGACTAGCTTAGGCCAGAGAATTTACTTCTCTCTGTAAACTTTCATGAGAACTCTAGGATTAGCCTTATAAAATTCTTTGTTATTTGCTATTGTTAGGCTAAGAAACTAAGCCCCCAAATTTTTGACTATATTTTTACCCGGAATACCACCTACCTATAAATTAGGGTGAGTTCCTTTGAGGGTCTCCAAATTTGCTGATGTTCCTGGCCTTCTGGGAAAGGGCCTTATTTCCTATAAGGTTGGACTCTCTCAGGGAGGCACCACACAGATTTTCTTAGGAGGGTTTTGTAGGCATTAGGCTTCATAAAATATAGCCAACCTTTGTTCCATAATAGGCGGCTTGTCATAAATGCCACTTCAGATAATGCCTTGGTTGTACAATTTGTCCAAATTATATCCTGGAAATGTGGTTAAAGATAATAAAAGATGTGGAGCACTACAGACTCAGATAATCCATGGGATCTTCTAACACACAATATCCATAATTCCACTGATTGTGGAATCCTTATAGTAATTTTGCACCTTTCAAAGTCTTTTACAGTTTTCTTGGAACTAGTATGTACTACACAAAATGCTAGGTTCTGGGGGTATGACAGATTAATCAGCAAGGTGTCTGCTCTAGGAGCCTACTGTATAGTGGGAGAGAGAGTTTAACCATGCTCACAGGTACAGTGTGATAAGACCACATCTCTACAAAATGTAAATTAAAAAAAAACTTATGTACACATATACATAGTGCACATGTGACTGATGTACATAAAGTTGCTCTAGGGACACACAGGGAACGTCCAAATTATTGGTTTTGGTAGCAATAGTGGAATATAAATAAAGTTTGGGTAATATAAAATATTAAAGAATTATTAATTTACTAGTTTTTGGTTGTACTAAATGTCTTTGTGAAAAATCTATAATGAAGTACTTACAAGTGAAATGATAAATTGTCTGAGATTCGCTTCAAAAACTTGCTGTTCCAAGTGTGACCCCAAGATCCAGCAGCATTGCCCTCACCTAAGAGCTTGTTAGAAATGCAGAAAGTCAGGCCCCAGAAGTGCTGTAGAGGGTCAGACAGTTAAGTTTACGGACTCATGCTAGGAGAAGTACTGCCTATCTCACTGCTGACTGTCACCATGGTCACCTTCAAAGTACTCCCTTTGGGAAGCTGTGCACCAATGCCACTGCCTAGTCCTCCCTTCAAAGCACTTTCTGTAGGATGAGTTCCCCAACTTAATTGTCAATCCTTGGAAGATGACAGCTCTAATGGGCATTCAATAAAAGAGTTTCAAAATTTCTTCCCAGGAGGAGTACTTCAAAGGTGATCATAGGAGGTAGGGAACACTTTTTCCAGGATGAGTTTATGAACTTAATTCTTTTCCTTCATAGAACCTGAATGTACATTTTTACGTTTTTATACATCTCTAAGAGATTTGTGGCACATTAAGGTTTGAGGGTTTGAGAAGCACTGCTTTAAAATATTTGAAGTGAAGGAGATTGTTCATGGAGAATAAATGAAACAAAATTGGAAAATATTCATTATTGATATTATTGAAAATATTGATATTATTATTGGTTATTGAAGCTATGTGAATGTACATTGGAATATGATTGACTCCAAATCCAATATTTCTAAATCAGGGCCTGAAAACTCATGCGACTCTGTGCATATGTATATTTGCATTCGATCAAGTGATTTATGTTTCATTTATCAGTGTGAGGAGTAAGTGTTGAGGTAAAATATTACCTAATTCTCTCCCCTCTTTTCTGCCCCAGTTTAAGTTGTTGGGTAATAGTCAAAAACCCTAAATACATATTTATTTTTAAAATATGCCTTATTGAATCACATTGTTCTTTTAAAATCCATTAAAGATATTTATTTTAAACTGCTAATACCAATTTATTTTCAATTTCTCTTTCTAGGCCCGCTTAAAAAGACCTCTTAAGAGCCTCGATGGAGCTCTGAATGATGAGGATGATTATGACCATGAAAGAGCAAGCAAGTGAGTAGTGCCCACGTGCTGGTGTCTGTTAGGTGGTGTGGCTTCCTGACAAAGGTTTAGGTTAGAAAGAATGTTTCTAAGAGAATGCACCCCTAGAACTCAGATCTTGCTCCCTTACAATGTTCTGGTCTTCACCAAAAGGAACCTTGAAACGCTGTGGGGGATATCTTGAGACAGGAAAGCAAGACATGGGCCTGAAATATCTTGTCCCTGGAATGCAGTAATATCCACAGAAATATCTGGGGTAGGGTGAAGGGGTTAGAAGCGCACTTGAGTTAGGCTCTTGCCCTCATGCTAGTTAGGGGAAGGTTGGATGCCAAGAGCTGTAATGAGAGTCAGTTGAAACAAATGGAATCAGGGGTGTGAAAGACTTAGATCTGTGGTGATACCAGAATCAAAATATTTAATAAGCAGTATAAATTAATTTTAATATAGGAGAATAACTTTTCCTATAGGAAAATAGGAAAATTTTTAATATAGGAGAATAAATTTTCCTATAAAATTAAGTTATTTTAATATAGGAGAAAAGCTTTTTAGCTTTTTAGCAATTTTAAGATATATGGGGATAACAACATGGACATTTTTTTCCTTCAAGTATTTCTTTGTAGGAAAGTGCATGCTTCTCTAATAAGTGGATAAATAAAAGAGAAACCTATAAAATATTGAAAGTGAACTGGGCTATAGCAAGTTTTATAAGGGTTCAATCTAATATTCCTAAAGTAATGTTTCAGATCCCACGGAATTAGATAGTGTGAGAAGCCCAATTTCTAATTTCAGATTGATTAAGGCGTACCATAAACTTGAGGCTTGTTCTTAAGGCTTGTACTTAAAATTTCCAGTGTGCCAACTGATACATACATTACTTTAAAGTATTTCGTTATGAACAACTTATCACTTTTTTTCTCATTCCACTGAAATACCACTTTGATTTTAAAAATTCCCACAAACTGAATGTGGTGAGATCTTACTGACAAGCCATGTATGTGGTTCCAGACCTACTACGATGTTTTTTTTTGTTTGTTTTTTTCTTTCAGGTTGTCTTCTGAAGATGGTGAAGAAGCCTCTGCTTATTTTTATGAAAGTGATGACTCTGTTGAAACAAGAGTAAAGACCCCTTACTCAGGTGAAATGGACTTACTGGGAGAGATCCTTGATACCTTGAGCACACACAGCTCAGATCAAGGGAAGCTGGCAGCTGCAAAAAGCTTGGATTTCTTCAGATCAATGGATGATATTGATTACAAGCCTACGGTTAGTTGATTTTTTTAATTATAAAATTAAAAGAAAACATTGTTGTCCTTTTGGCTATTTCCTGATCTTACAGTCTTAAAATTTGGTAGAAGTATTTAACCTCTGAGTAGGTAAGTGTAAAAACTTTAAAAATATGGCAAAAAGTAATTCTTAAGAACTATTTCTAGCAATAAAATCCCAATATTTTCCCTTTCACTTATCCAGTTCTGGTGATTATTGTGATTAATTGAAATTCTTTTGTCAAGCAGAAATATTTTCTTGCAGTCTAATTTTACAGTTGTCTTCTCTGGGTAAATTCTTAAACATGAAAGGGTTCCACTTTTTTCCTTTATTTCCTGGGTTTTCAACAAACTTTAACATAAGCATTCATTCAGATCTTTTTTTATATTTTATTATTTCAAAAATGGATATGGTTTTAAACAAATGGAACCAAATGCTTTAAAAACAGAGAAAGAAGTATAAGTAACGGCAGCCCTCTTCTGAGTGTAAGTGGCTTTAGAACTTGACATTAGTTATATATCCAGTTTGAATTTGATAGGTGACAATTGCAAGGACATGAAAACTAAAGTTCATTCCACTTCCTCCCTGTTAATAGAGATATTCAGAGGTATCTAAAATTAACTGTCAATGCCGTATTCCCTCTGACAGGAACTTCCAAGTTCCCAGCCTTCAGAGATATTAACTTGACTTCAAAATGGGAAAAAAAAACCCCACTAAATTAGTGCTTATTAAAAGTTCTCTGAATTTGTTGTGCCTTCTTTCAGAATAAATCCAATGCTCCGAGTGAGAATAACCTGGCCCTCCTCTACGGTGGTTCTGGGGATCAGGCAGAGTGGAACCTGGGGCAGGATGACAGTGCCCTTCATGGCAAACACCTCCCACCATCTCCCAGGAAACGGGTTTCCTCTAGCGGTTTGACAGATTCTCTCTTTATCCTGGAAGAGGAAAATAGTGAAAAACACCTCAGCAATGACAGTGTGAGTGGCCCTCCTGCAACGGGTAAACCAGCCACAACTTCAGGACTGGATTTCCCACTGGCATCCCCCGAAGTCTCCCGAACCAACGAAGGAAAAACAGACGAGAAGGAAACACTAAGCCAGATCTCAGGTGATCCGCTCACATCCAGCCCCGGGCAGCGTTCATCTACTTTTGTTCCATGGGAAAAACAAGGGAAAGAGGCCAAAGAGACTGCAGAAGACATCGGACTGCTCCATGAAGTAGTGTCATTATGTCATTTGTCATCTGACTTCCAACAGAGCTTAAACATTTCGGAAGAAAGTGGGAGCGGAAACCAAGCCTAAGTCTTACACCCAGGATTCTATGGAGACATTGTGGGATTCCATGCAATCTGTATAATAAACACTTGTAGGAATGAAAATTCTTACTGCTATTTAATTTTTTTCATTGGGAACATATATTTCCCGCACTTATTCATTTCATGGATATATGTTACCCATTGATTTTTAAATATACAGCAAATTACTCTACTGTGCTTTTAAATCAGGTACTAGTATGGATGTACACATATGGACTGAACATATGATTTCCTAGTATTTGGTGCTTACTGCCATTCTTTTTATTTAAACTAAGTATGCATATATAACCCATGCACATAACCAGTAGCTACTCTACTAATCTGGTTGAGCATGAACTGATCAAGATATCAAAACTAGCCTGAAACTGATAAAACTGTTATCCCACTAATTGCCTTAATCTTAAAGCTGTATTAAGCATACTTAAATAATTTATGAAATTACATGTAAAGTTTGGAGGATAAGTTATTGGTGTTCAGAGCAATAATGCCTTTTTCTAGTCATCAAATCAAGGTCAAAATTCATTTTTTTCAAGATTAAAAAGCTCTTTTCTAGAAATACTTTGATTATGTAAGGGCACTGCAGCCATGTTTTTCAAAAAGCATAAAGGTATACATTTACCTTTTATTCAGTGATATATGAAGTGCTGAATTCTAATGTGAAGTTAATGACTTCTGTTTACAAGGGAGACCCTGTAAAAATGTTCAGTCTCTCTGCCTGCCTTTGCTGTCTAGGGGTCCACCCAAAGAAAGCCAAATACAACATAAACTATCCTGATGAACTTTTCTCTCTGAACTATTAATTCTCTTATCAAAATGCTTCATATAACCATCTCAAATTTCCTTTTTTAAAATTGACTTTGTAATTTAGAAGTTTTCAATTCACAAAAAGTGATAAAGATATTAACAGTACCTGGAGTTGCTGTACATCCCTGTTCCTTCTCCCTTATTGACACTGTACCTCCCTACGGTACATTAGTTGTAATTAATGAACCCGTGTTGATGATAGGCGGTGTATTAGCCACAGTTTCTTAGTTTTCCCTGACGCCTGTATTCTGTTCCGAGACCCTCTCTAGGACACCACCCTACCCTCAGCTGTCACGTTTCCTCAGGCTCCTCTTGGCTGTGGAAGTTTCTTTAGCCTTTCCTCGATTTTAATGGCCTTGGCAGTTTTGAAGAGTACTGTCAGATATTTTGTGTGGTGCCCCCTCATGGAATTTTTCTGATATTTTTCTCTTGAATACACTGGGATTGTGGGTTTTAAGGAGGAAGAGCAGAGAAGCAAAGTGCCATTTACATAATGTCCTATCAGCGGTACGTACTGTGAGCATGATTTGTGAATTGATGTTGACCTTGACAGACCTGGCCAAGGTGGGGCTGGTCAGGTTTTTCCACTCTTAAAGTTACCCTCCCTCTCACACTTCTATACTGTAGTTTTCAGAAGTCACTATAAGCAGTCCACACCTAGGGGATAATATTTCCCCTCCTTTAGGGCAGAGGAGGATCTACATGAATTATTTGGAATTCTCCTTCATTGGAAATTTGTCTCTTCTTTCTCAAATTCACCATAAGCTTTGGAATTCATCAGAGAAGGAATCCTGTGTAGACTGCTTCATGATAAAGTAGACTGACAGGTAGAATCAGGAAAAAAACGATGATGTTAATAGTTGACTTGTTATTATATGTTCCGTATATCTGCCCCATACACCCATCATAGTTTTTTTTTTTTGGATTGTCTTTTTAGAAAAGCTTTTTGAGAAACCATTTAAGGGCCACCAAAAGGCTGTATTCACTTCTAAAATATTTGCTGAAAGAATATAATTTTATTTAAAATCCTGGAAGGGGGTTTATTGAAAACATAGCTTAAAAATATTTATTCAGGTCAGTCTTTAAATAATTTAGAGAAAATTACTAAGTTTTTCCCACATTTCAAAGTCTAAATGAATATGTTATTTGAGACAATTTTTCATTTAATGCAGGAGAATTCCAAATAATTTATGTAGATCCAATTACAAAGAAAGGGAGTCTTATCTTCCTTATGAGGGTGGACTCTGTATATATTAAGTAAAAAACTGTTTAATCCTTACTTTTTTAATGTAGAAGACTCAAAGTTCTTGTCAAATTTCACCTTATATGGTTATTATTTCACTGAAATATACATGTGTAACAGAATATAGTCCCTATATCAAAGGACTGTTTTAAATGAGAAGGAAAAAAGGTTACTCTGGTTGTTAATCTGCTTGGCAAATATTCTTCAGAATTTTTGAAAATAGTGTAATGTGTAGTCTTTTAACCTAAATTTGGAAATGAAGGTTTTTTTTTTCTTTTCTTTCAGAACTCAGAGTCTAGAGAATGAGATAACCATGAGTGTAGCATAAGCCAAACTTGAATTTTAGTCCATTTATATAATAAACATACGGCCTCAGAAATCTAAATTATTTTTCTATCTTTGTCACCTCACAAGATGTTTGGCTATAATGCTATGTTTTTTTCTGAGGATTTTTAGCCACTTACAAATAACATAATTGTCTCAAGGTATTTTAAAGTGATTTGTGCCTTATTTTAACATGCAAAATTTGGTTTTATTCCACGTTAAAAACAAAAAAAGCAAAAACTCGACATACTATTCTTGAAAAAATATCCAGAATACTACTAGTCAGTATTGATATTTCAAATCCTTCAAATTTTGAGTATTCAATGTCTGCTCTCAAACCAGACTTCCCAGTATTATGATGGGTATAGTTGAGAATGAAGTGAAATTAGGGTAAGTTCTGTTATCTTATTATCTACAATGCCCATATTTTCTATTGTAACTAAACCAACTGTGTAAAAACTCCTCTGGTATTTGAAATTATTTTTCAAAAAAGTAATACCCATCCAGCAGCAGAATTATATAAACCAATAAGACTTTGGGCTTTGGTACACAGTCTTTCTTTTGGCCTCTGAACTGAGTCCCGATTCTTCCTGAATCTCACTCTCACTTTTATCCTTTTGCCCTTAGATATTGCATCTGTGATATTTCAGGGGAATAGGAAAGTAGTGTATGAATTTAGCAGCGATTGTTTTGTGAAGTTACAATGTTGCTAAATGATACATTTTGATGGTCAGATGGTTTGATGTCTTAGAAAGGCACCAGATATAAGATGATTTTTTTTTTCAATTAAAAATTACTAACTCATTCATTTAGAAAATATTTATTAACTTTTTGTACCAGTCATATGCAAGGTACAGTAATTGAGAATGTGAGGAAATAAAATAATTGACAAAGTCCCTGCCCTAAAGAAACCAATTAAAGGAAAGGGAATTTTAAATCTATTAATAATAGTAACAGTCACAGCAGCATACTTTGCTTAGAAGTTATTAGCCCAAGATTCTAATATCAGGGAAAAAAGTTGTTGTGTTATTTTCAATGGCTGCTTGATCTAAAGCATGCTCTGAAGACAGAATACTGGTTCTAATTTCATTAACTTTCTCAATTATTGTGCTAAGTATAATAATGCTGCTAAGATATCCACTTTTAAAGGACAGATTCAGGTACTGTTGTTGAAGCTGAGTGTCCTTGTTTATCTGAAAATCTGCAGGACCCCCAGAAAGCACAGGGCTCTCTATAATGATACTCCTTTGCACCCTCTAGGGCCCTTTTACTGAGTTTGGGAGTAACTAAGGACATGGATGCATGTTAATGGGAATCTGATTTCTGCTATTCTTGATCTTAATAATAGCATTCTCTAGAAAGAGTTCCTCCCCTTCAAATTAAAACTATGCGACAGTGTTGGAATTAGTATTCTGTGTTAATATCCGAATGATAGAATTCAGGAATGCTAATGAATTAGTTTTTTCTTAAGGTGAAGAAATAAACTCCTGATCAAGAGGAGAAAACTGTGAATATGCTCACAATCAGTAGACCTTCCTTCTGTCCTAGAAAATTTGAATTTTCAGGAAGGTATTAATTATTTTCATGAATACGTTTTCTAATGAGAATTCCATTTGGTTTGGTATGCATAAAAAACCAGAATCTGAGAAGATACTTGAAAATCAGAATGTTTAAGGGTATAAACTGAATCCCCAAATCTGATTCCCCCAAGCACCTCTTAATGTAAGAAATGGTTTTTACAAACCCCATATCAGTTCTAGTATCTTTCCTTCGTCAAGCCCAGTGATACTGCTAGTGTATGTTCCTTAAAGCTTATTTAGGAGGCAGAATGGTTTTGAGCAAACCAGTTAACCTTATGATTTGATGGAAAAATAAGGAATTATGTACATTTAGAAACATTTTATTTTGAAAATAATAGGATTTTGTGCAATATTTTTTCTTGCATAATTTAGTTCATATAAATACGCACATCTGCTTTTCTAGCAGATGCCTTAAGGTCATGTTTTTCAGTATTTGCGTTAAAAACTGTATGTAGCAATGTTCTTTGTGATTGTGATTTTAGAAAAAATTTCTTTATATTGTTGGCAAAAGAAATGCTTTTATTTAAATGGATATTGTGTTACTGTATCTTAACTGACTGCCTCAGCAACAATAAATATGCAATAAGAAAATCCTGTACCTTAGATTAGTGTTGACAGTACTGTTACTTTAAAAAAGAAATGTATATGGTACCAATTGCTGATTCTACACATACATGTGTACACTTAACAGATACTCAATTCTGCACTATATAAATCAAAATGGCATTTGTAAGGTGATGAACACATACGTAGATTGTAATATTCTTTGTGATGAATCTTTGCTAGGATTTATAAAGGGCATTGCCAATACTTTTTGACTGTAAATTAAGTTAATTTTTTTGTATGATGTACAGTTTGGTTAACCTTAAAGCTTCTATAGATTTCTACTTTTATTATACTTGAATGAGGCAGAAAAGCACTGTGGAAAATCTGTAGCTCTGGATGCAATATGCAAACATACCAAAAAAAAAAAAGCAAGGTTACCGAACAGCAATGTTACCAGAATGCTTTACATCCAGAAAGTTATGTTTTTTTTAAGCCACATTTTAGTTAAATGAAGTAATTGAAGATATATAATTTCTTAATATTTTAATGTTGCAAAATCACAAGTGATTACCTCTTTGATATGATGAACCTATAAATCTGTTCATCTCTGTTTTGTTTCAGTTCTCAGATGAGACCCTCATTGAAATTCCTTAACAAACCAACCCTCTGCTTCATTATATGATGTTTAGGACAAGAAAAATTAGGAAAGTGCATGTTAGATGCATCACACGTCAAGTCATCCTTCAGATAAGTCCCATAAAATTATTTTTGAGAACCATTTAATTATCATGTACCAAAAATTATATTTCTTGAATCCAATATAGTTTCATACTTTAAGCAGTGCCTAAAACAGCAATGAATATGAACTGCATGAGGCCTAGAACTTAACATGCATCTTTTTGACATAGAAGCCACAAGAGGGTTCAGAATTGAACTTTTCCAAAGCTTATTATTATTATTATTATTTTGCTTTAAATGAAGATCTTTATAAAAGGACTGAAATCCTGAGCTTTTTGCTCAGCTTGGTAGCAGGTATCTGTAAAAACCTACCCAGCATTAAGATTTGCTTCATTGTTCTTGCATCCTTGAGGCTACAGTATAAATCATCTCCAAAGTTGACTGCTATTGGAAAGGCATTGTGTATAAAAGTATTGCTTTGGGAATTAAAAAATATGCAAAAATAAATATTGGATGAATTATACATTACAATAAAGTACCCAACAATGCTGTTATAAAATAAAATTGGTCACAATCAAACTTTGCATGGTGGTAATTCTCTCATATTGGAACAGTTATCTCCCGCGGTGTTCTGTGTCACCTAGTATAAGGACCCCACTACCTCCATTGCTGAGCTTTGTAAATGTTGCAGTGTCAATTTAAGCCTCAGTCTTTCTGGCAGACCATGCCTGAGAGTACTCCACTGTTCTATGCGTAGTTAACAGATTTTATTAGGCTCTAAAAATCATAGCATAGTTGTTAAGTACTTCAGATTTCACTAGTTATTTAAAAGCAGGCATGTCCAACACAAACAACTGTTTATTGACTTCATTTAAGGGTTGAGGACAGAGATGAAATATGGTAAGGCATATACGAACAAATGCTTCCGGGACCAGAAGGATGAACTTCTCATCCAGGAGCTCTGATGTTTCCTCTTAGGGAAAAATGTCAAATTCATATTAAAATAAGCACAACTTTCCTTTTTGGGCACAGAACTGGGTATAATATGCTGAACTTTTCTTCTTGCTTGCATAGAAGAAGCAAAGATCTGATAAAAAGGAAAAAGGTATTACCCATGCAACCTAGGGTTCAGCTATCTTTTTTCTTTTTCTTTTTTTTTTTTTTTTGGCCAGGGCTGGGTTTGAACCCACCATCTCCAGCATATGGGGCCGGTGCCCTACTCCTTGAGCCACAGCAGGTGCTGCCCTTTTTCTTTCTTCCTTTTTTTTTTTTTGCAAAAGTTCAGCTATCTTTTATTTATTTTGATTGTTAAAATTTTACTTGTTACTTCACAAGGATTACCCTTATTGTCGCTCCATGTCTCTGTGTGGGAGAGATGGTTATATCCTAATTTTATAGATTCAGAAGCAAAACACTGGTTTAAATTATCTGTATGTATAAATGAAAGGATACCCTAGAGCAGTGGTTCTTAACTTTCCTAATGCCACAGCCCTTTAATACAGTTCCTGTGGGTTGAGAACTGCTGTCCTAGAGTGTTACTATATAGTAAATCTGGAAACTACTTTGCTTAGAAGTAAAAATGAATTATGAGACACAGAAAATTTTGTACATATGTGGGAAATATTGCATTAATGGCATAAAAAATAGTTTTAATTTATGATGATTTATCATATACAACTACAAGATATAACTATAAAATCTTAGATTTTATTTAATCCCATGGCTCCCAAACCTAGTTTTTCAGTAGAATCACCTGAAGAGTTTAAAAAAAAAAAAATGCCTAGGGCAGCACCTGTGGGTCAAAGGAGTAGGGTGCCAGCCCCAATATACTGGAGGTGGTGAGTTCAAACCTTGCCCCGGCCAAAAACTGCACACACACACACACACACACACAAATGCCTAAACCATTCTTGTAGAATTTCTGGTATAGGTACTGTAATTAGTCTTTTGTAGATTATAAGAAACTAGGTTTAAATAAGAAAAAGAGCAATGCCATCCTTAAAGTTGCATAGTAGCAAATGATCAAGCTGGGATTTGAATTTGTCAATCTGGATTTAGCCCCCATGCTATTGGACAGAAATCCAGAGGAGAATGCACAACTCTCTGATATTTCAACTTTTTCCTTTAAGTATTGGACAGACACTCTTTTTTGGCAAAATGTTGATGCAAGTTTTTTTTTTTTGAGAGTTACTTTAATGTTTGGGTTCTCCTTTTCCTTCTGCTTTTCTTTCTTTTCTTTTCCTTTCCAGTTTTTTTCTCTTAACCTCCCAGCCCGTCTCAAGTAATCTTTCTTGTATCTAAACATGTTCTCTGTTGGATCTATTTCCTCTTTCTCCTCTTTCATCTTACTTAGAAATTTGCTCATGTTGGAGGAGGAGTGGGTTGTCCCCTCTACATTATGCATGATAGCTGTAGGAGCAGGCTTAAGAGGTGACATGACTATAAACAGGAAAAGGAAAGGTATGACTTGCGAATGTTTTTATGCGTGGCTCCTGTTACTTCTACAGCTCTTGGGAAAATTTAAACATGATGGGGTGGTGTTTACCCATCTGATGGGCAGAAATGATGTCACTGACTGCTCTTTTATTTTTCTCATATTTAAGAGCATTACTCAAACTAGTTATTCTTCAGTTTTGTTATTTTATTTGCTTTAAATATGGAGTGTTTCATATTTATGGTGTTTTGTAGTATTGCCATTTAAGCATAGCTTTTATTGAAAACAATGTGTTTAAAATTAACACTACTTTTTGTATTTCCACCTTCTAATTTAGGGACTCATTTTGGGATACACACACCCACATACAGTCATTTAGTATTTTATTCAGTCCCCCCCCCAAATCTAATACTTAATTATATCTTTTTTAAAAAGAACTAAGCTTCCTGAGCCTTGACAAATGTCCAAATTGGATACAACCCATTAAGAAGTCCTAACTTGTGAAACAGACATTAAGGAGAAATGTTCCACTTTCTCCTCTAGGCTATGGACATGAAAGACATGCCTATTGACAAACTGTTGGAAAATCATTTGAATTTCTAATCAAGTGACAGTTGATAAGAGGCAAAAAGCTATATTAATTATTTTGATGTAAGTACGTCAAATTGTATAAGAAAATCAACACTTTGTACCCCACATATGAGTAAATGTATTCATGATCTATGTGTTGATGACTTAATAAAAAAAAGAGGCTTGAATTAATATCTTTTATAAAAACCTACTAGAAAAATCTAACCAATATTTCTCATCAATAATTATAGTTAACATGTGAGTGATCATATAACATTATAGAGCAAAGGATCGTTCTATAAAAAATAATATTTGGGGGATTGTTAAGGGACATCAAAATTGATTTTTGACATGCAATTATAGAAGTCCTTGGGCATTTTTATTTCAAGATTCTTACAGGATTTTTAAGCTGGTTTGTTAATACCCAGGACTGTTGTTGTATGTGAAATAGGCTTTTCCTTTCAAGATGCCTCCTTTACGTTTTTTTCAAGTTGGCTTTTATTGAAGTATAATTTATGTCCATCACAATTCACCCGTTCAAAAAGTATAAGGCAATGAGTTTTCACAGAGATATAGTGAGGGTAAACACCACCACCCATCAAGATGTTGAGAGAACACCTCGTTACT
The DNA here is from genome assembly GCA_963574575.1 of Galagoides demidoff. Lineage (NCBI taxonomy): Eukaryota > Metazoa > Chordata > Mammalia > Primates > Galagidae > Galagoides > Galagoides demidoff. The sequence goes on from CAUYQV010127044.1 coordinate 36,606, forward strand.
AAAAAAAAAAAAAATTGCTTTCTACTCTTTTGCAGCCACCCTCTTCTCTCGGGCCCAGCTCCCGGCCACCACCATATGCTGCCATGGCAGCTTTGCCTGTTCTGAGTTTCACATGAATAGGCTTCGTTCTCTTAGCAGGGTGTTCTCTTCAGTCATTTTAATTTTAGCCATTCCAGTGGGTACGTATTCTATTTTTTTTTTTATTGAATGGTAACTATGTACATTAATGCACTTCTGGGGTACAGTGTGGAATTTTCACAAACAGTCCGAAACACTTCCATCAAACTGGTTAATATAGCCTTCATGTCATTTTCTTAGTTATTGTTTTAAAATGTTCACATTCTACTCTTAGAAAGATTCACTTGTACCCTTATAAGATAAACCTCAGAAGTGATCCCTCCAATCTGCCTCCCTCCACCCATTCTCCCACCCCTCTCCTTCCCCCCTCCCCATATTCTTAGGCTATTATTAGGTTATAGCTTTCATATAAAAGGTATAAATTAGTTTCATAATAGGGGTGCTTACATTAGATACTTTTTCTTCCATTCCTGTGATACTTTGCTAAGAAGAACATTTTCTAGCTCCATCCATGTGACATGAAGGATGTAAAGTCTCCATCTTTCTTTATGGCTGCATAGTATTCCTTAGAGAACTAAAAATAGAACTGCCAGAAGCTTAGAATCGTAAAAGCTTAGAAGCATAGAACTCTCTCTAGCTATAAAAGTCCTAGAAGGCATCATCTTCCACGATAAGGCTGACTGATAGACTTTGAATATCTGTCATTTAAAGCAGCCACCTTCTTCAGTGATGGGAGCTCAGTGCACCCTGTCCATCAGCACTTGCTGCTTCACCTTGTACTTGCATGTTATAGAGACACCTTCTTTTCTTAAACCAAGTGAACTACCCTCCACTAGCTTCAAAGTTTTCTTTTTCAGCTTCTTCACCTCTCTAGCCTTCATAAAACTAAAGAGTCAGGCCCTGCTCTGGATTCATCTTTGGTGTATAGGAATACTGTGGCTTCTATCCAGACCACTCACTTTCTCCATATCAGCAATAACTACTCTTTTGCTGTTTCATCACTTGTGTGTTTGCTGGAGTAGCACTTCTAATTTCTTTCACCCTTTTTTCCCCTGTTTATTCAAAATTTGTTGAACTGTTTGACACAGAAGCCTAGATGTTAGCCCAGGCTTTCAACATGCTTTCCTCACTCAATAATTTCTAGCATTTGATCTGAAGTAAGAGACTCTTTCTTTCACTTAAATACTTACTGAGGCCATTGTAAGGTTATCACTTGGCATTACTGTTGTATCTCAGGGAACAAGGAGGCCCAAGAACACAGCAAGAGAGACCAGAGAACGGTCATTCTGGAGGACTCAGAGTAATACATGGTTTGTGATCAATCTTGGTGTCTCATGTGAGTGGAGTTCATGATTCCCCAGAATAATAGTGTCATCAATATAAATAATCATTGATCACAGTTCATCATCATAGATTCAACAATTATGAAAAACGTTGATACACTGTGATAATTACTAAAATGTGACACACAGACAGAAAGTTAACACAGCCTGTTGGGAAAATGGCCCCAAAGACTTGATAGACCCTGGGTTGTGCCCAAACTTCATTTTGTAAAAAATGCAATATCTGTGAAGTGCAATGAACGGAGGTGTGCCTGCAATTGTATGCAAGGAAGAAAGAGTCTCAAAAGAAAATATGGCATTTGTTTGTTTTGTAATTGTCACAAAAACAAAACAAAATTCATAAAAGGTCTTCAATAAGATGGTTTTATTTAATACAAAAGTTACAACTTGTAATATTTTAGCAGGTGTCTATAATAGAGCCTTTTTTAAAACATTATTTGATCTCTAAAGTATGTGTCTGAAAACAATAATATAAAAATGTTTATACATTAGCAGAGTGTCTGATCACCTGTGTATTGAAGGCATTTGTTACTTTCCGGCTGCTGATTATCCACATTCATCCACCTTCAATTTGCAGCAAATCTCTCCTATAAAAGGTCCCCAGGTCATGTAGTCACCAGAGGAAATCAGTTTTCTGGATCATCTCACCTCTGCGGTTTCCACATTGGGACCAAATATTCACCTGGTCTTGGTTGGGGAGGGAGGATAGTCACTTGTCTTAATCCCTGACAAGCAGCTGCTTGGTCCTAGGGCTTAGATTCCTGGGGCTACTCCTGTGGATCAGCCTGAAACCACACCTTCTTATAAGTGCATTTGGAAATTATCTGTGCTAAAAATAATGAAGTAGAGCTTGATGGAAACAGAAAAATAGTAACAACAAAAGCTTTTAGACATTCTAGAAACCCTAGGCAAATTTTCCCAACAGTATTATAATTTAACATATTTGTATTGTGTGGCAATTAGGGACAACTTCAGAGCAAGGGCCCAGGCAGGAGGTCCCAAGAAGAAAGAGGTTCAGGTCCCCTAGTTAGAAACACACTGAGTTGGAGTGAGTCTCTGCTTCTAGAGCTGTGGTCCATGGGCTGTCAGCATCAGTATTGTCTGGCAGCTTGTTAGAATCACAGAATCTTTTTTTTTTTAATTTCAGAATATTATTTATATATTATATATATTATATAAACCAAGTGTTTTGGTTGCCTGAATAGCCTTTTTACAGTTTGAGTCAAAGTTATGAGTATGGCCATCACCCAGACAGTGCATTGTACCTGTTGATGTGAATTTACCTCTCTCCTCTGGCCCCCGCCTAACTTCTTGATTTGCATGGAGTTAAATTTTACTACCATATGTGCACATGGGTGTTGATCCATTAGTTCCAATTTCACAGTAAGTACATGTGGTGTTTGTTTTTCCATTCTTGCAATATGTTAGTTAGACATGTTTGTTTTTCCATTCTTACAATATGTCAGTTAGAAGAATGGTCTCCAGTTCCATTCAGGTTTTTACAAAAGGTATTAGTTCACCATTTTTTCTTTAATGGTTAATTAGCATTCCATGGTATACACATCCAAATTTTATTAATCCACTCATATATTGAAAGGCACTTGGGTTGATTCCACGTCTTTACAATTATGAATTGTTCTGCAGTAAACATTTGAATGCACATGTCTTTTTTGATACAATGACTCTCTTTTTCCTTTGGGTAAATACCCAGTAATGAGATTGCTGGATCAAATGGTAGGTCTACATTTATTTCTTTAAAATCTCTCCATACGACTTTTCACAGAGGCTGCACTAGTTTGCAGTCCCAGCAACAGTGGAAAAGTGTGCCTTTCTTTCCACATCCACACCAGCATCTGTTGTTTGGGGACTTTTTAGTTAACGCCATTGTCACTGGGGTTAGGTGGTATCTCACTGGGGTTTGCATTTGCATTTCCTGATAATTAGAGATGTTGAACTTTTATTTTCCCATGTATTTGTTGGCCATTAGTCCATCTTCTTTTGAAAAGCTTCTGTGTATGTCTTTCACCCCCTTTAGTTATGAGGCTGTTTTATTTGTTCTTGCTGATTTCCTTGAGTTTCTCATAGGTATTGGTTATTAGTTCTTTATCCAGTGGATATTGGGGCCTAAACCAGGATCTGCAGAATTCATAGCCGTAGCTTAACAAGATGTCCGTGGGGGTTCCATGTATGTTAAAGTTTGACATGACACCCTGGATCGTGTAACACCAGTGAGATGGAATCTGTATCACCCAATCATGCTCTGCTAAAATTGTAGCCCCTCAGACAGTGTGCAAGCAATTGTGTAATCTGGTCTTGTAATAGCACAAAAAATTAAAAACTGAGTCTATAATTTAAAATTATTTCATTCCTGCCTGCACAGATGTGTTTCAGATTCCCCACTACTCAGATTCTTCATATTGTCTAAGTAAGAATTCTATATCTAGCAAGGAAAATAAAAAGGATTAGACGTTTTGACGTTTAGACGAGGAAGCTGGGACATTTCTTCCTTGTTTGATCACACTTTTCTTTCAAAGCGTCACTATTATTCTGTGTCTGTTGCCTCAACACTCACGTAGAGGAACAGTTAGGATGACTCAGAAATCACTTCCACCACTTGTGGTACTCTCAGAGGTCAGATGTCTATCGATCAAGAATGACCCCAGGAAACTGGTGGATATTTTTATCTTGTGGCAAAAGCAGAAAAAGATCATTTTAAGTTTTTGGTTTTTTTTTTAAATGCATATGTTCTTTTCTGTGAGAGCTTCAATTAGTGGGAGGAGGAATGTAATTTGAAAGGAGTTTCTTAGGACCTGTGTTAAACAAAATATAATGCCCTTCTGGATTTACATGAAAATAAAAACAAAGCATTAACTGAGAATGCATAACCTAATAGAGAACATTTAAGAAATAATAGAAATAATATGCTAGAAGTTTTAGTACCTTCCTATATAAAGGAAAAGAAAAAGAAGTAAATGAAATCCTTTTCATTTTCTCTCTTCCTGAAAAATATTGACTCTCCTTTAAATTTGAAAAGAATGATATAAATTTATTATATATCAACAACTCAATTATTTATATTCTTCCAGTGTTTCAGGGTTTTCAAAATGCATTCGCACATAATGAAATAGTCTTGAGTCCTCTTAGCAACCCCACAAATTAGATCATCCAGGCAGTATACATGATTGCATTGTCTATCACAGAGAAATAAGATGGGGTAGTTGTTTAAATGTTGGCCTTGGATAAATAATGACCAGGGTTGCAATATTGGCACAGAAATTTACTGACCGTTTAATACCTGGGACTAATAAATTCCCCATTAAAACACTTAAAATTATTAGATAAGCACCCACCAGGGGCTGAACTTTGCTGAACAGTGACCCTGCTGGAGATGAGACATGGTTCTTGATCACAGGGACCTACATGCTCACAGGTGTGGAGACAGACTTGCCTGCTATCCACAGCCCATCTGCCTGGGTGTGTATTTTTCTTTCTCTGACATCCTGCTACTGTAACACCTTGAATAGTATTAATACGGAACACACAGGAAAAACTGTTCTTTTATACTCAGATTTTAATAACATTTCAGAGGTTTATATTTTATCTCATGTTTAATGTAATAGTATTTTGATTTCATATTTTAGTTTACTAAAAACTAAAATAAAAATGCTTCAAATTACTCATGGCTCACACTTAATGTTCTATGGTTCACTGTCCATCAAGATGGTGGCATTGAAGGTTTCTTGTCATTTGTGAAGGCTTTCCAAAGAAATAAAAAGCAAGACCAGTTGAGCCTTTGGTGTTGGGTCCCTGTTCTTGCCGCCATATTTATTCTCAGGCACCCTGACTCCACTCTTGGCTGGTTTAGATGCATAGCCCCTCCCATACTTGAAAATGGCCTCTGGGCCAAACTCTGACTGGGCTCTGCGTCCTCCCTTCACCCAGATCCTTGACACAGGGTGGAGGTCACCTCTCACATGGATTTTGAAGCATCACTCTCTTCTCCATTGCTTCATTGAACACAGTGGGGATTTCACATTTACTGAGTAAGTTAAACAATATCAGTCTGCCACCAGAGTTTATTTCTTTTTTTTTTAATTTAATTTTTTTTTTATTGAATCATAGTTATGCACATTAATGCAATTGCAGGGTACAATGTGCTGGTTTTATATACAATTTGAACTACTTTCATCAACCTGATTAACATAGACTTCACATTTTCTTAGTTAAGTCATTTATATTCTATGCTTACTAGATTTAACATCCACCCGTCTAAGAAAGGAGAGTTATTGGTGGGGCCACAGCTCTGGTGCATTTTACCAGAGTTTATTACTTAGCAGTCTTTGGTTCATGGTCCCAAGTCCCCTATTGTGAGCCCACTAAAAGTTTTTATGGATAATTTACTTACCCCCTCAAAGGCTAGGACAACCAGGGGGCTCTGCACACCTTGTCTCCATTCAATCCTGGACCAGCCTCCTCTCATGGTCACTCACAGGAACACTGACGAGCGTCCATATATACCTCCTGGGGTGAAGGTGTGCCATTACCCTGTAATCTGAACGGAAAAAATAAGAAAAAATAAAGAACACGGGAAAGAAAAAGTGAGAAAAGAAACCTCCGACAGTGCAGCAGCTCTAAGAAGAACGGACAGGGAGTGAGGAATGTAGAGTGACACCATTACCTCACCCCTGCAATGATTTAGGTGCCTGCAAGTTTCACCAAAAAAAGTCTAAAACTTAAATACTATAGATTTTACCTTAAAATTGATAAGCACAGTCTCAAAATATTTTATGCTAATGATAAAAATATATATGGCAGTGCCATAGTCTTAAATTGTATGTAGTTTTAATACTTTTCTACTTATTTGCACACCAATTTTATAGGTTTGAATCTCTTTGCTTATATCTATTTAAGTATGCCAAAAGCACAGGTTTATTCTCTGAAAATCATAGACAAGAAATACCCAAAGCAAAAATCAGATACATTATTTTCAGATATTGATAGGGATGGTATATCACTATATAATATTCATTAATGTCTGCACAGAACACCAAATATGCATTTTTCTTAGACAATTGAATGAATCATGCACTATAGTATCCATGGCCATTTATGAATTTACTGTTGTTTCCAGAATTCATGACTACCTGTAAACTTGAAACAGAGATTTTGTCAATATGAACACACTGATATTTTAAATAAAGATTTTCTCTTGGATGGGCATGATCAAACTATCAGATAGCAATTTTAAACAATATGAGACCTTGAACAATAAATGTATTTTCAGATATTCATTTTGTGAAGGATAATTTTTATTCTTACCTAATCACTTTATGATTTAATATATAACTTAATTATATAAATAATATATTAATACAATATATTGCCTATGGATGTCTTTATTTTGTCTGCATTTTTGGAACAATGTAAAAGGCTCTAATTTTTAAGCATAGACTAAGGAGTTTGTTACAACTCAACTATCTAGCTATTGTTCCTTAAGGTACAGATACTCTTAATGGTAAGTGAAAAGCCTAATACACAAATTAAGATTGTAAAATATTTTAGCTTTTTGATATTATAAATGCTACTTCACTAGTAATTTTATTTTGCTTTTATTCTTTTTAAAAAATATTTTTGAGAGCTCTCATTGTTTTTGTTTTTTCCTTATTTTCCTGGTATTCTTTTTTAAATTGTCTGTGTACTTGCCTGTCTTAAAGCATAAAAACAATGCTATTTTATGACATTTTTAAAATATAGTTTTCTAAAAGTATATTCACTTTTTATTTTAAAATTCATTCAAAGTGTTCTAACATGAAAGTCTTTCATTTCTTTGTTATTGTTGTAGGGGACAGGGTCCAACTCTGTCACCCAGGCTACAGTGCAATGGGACAATCATAACCCACTGTAGCTTTGAAATCTGGAACTCAAGTGATCCTTCTGCTTCATTCTCCAAAGTAGCTGGTGCCCCAAGGCTGTGCCACTGCAGCTGGCTACTACTTTATTTCTTGTAAAGACGATGTATCACCATTCATTTGCTTTAAAGAACTTACTAACTCTCAGGGACATAGTTCTTGCTGCAAAAATCAATTGCTATAGACTGTATCCTGAAGAGAAAAAAATACCAACAGAATCCCAAAATGCACATTGTCGTTATTCGTATAAAAGCTAATTGCTATATGTTTTCTATGTCCATGTAGGGATGACTCCTGAATGTTGATCTCTAGCACAGACCTTGGTTTTCTACCTTAAGTTTTTATTTGTGAGTGACTAGATATTTATGTGGAATGTCCCAGAGCAATCTCCGTTCTCAGTACAATTAACAAAATCCTTCATCTGTCCCATACATTTCCCTGTCCAGGACTCTCTGGCTCTGTATTTGTATTTCTACTTGATTTTTATTTATTTGGTTTCTTGTGTTTTTCTTGTTTTTGCCAGAAAAGTAAAAGTCATTCTAGACCTAATCCCTTCCCCTCAATACCTATTATAATAACAGCCCAGCTGTTCCTGTCATCTCTCACCTCTTCGCTTAATAGAGGGCCTTAGCACTAAGGACAGATGAGCAGAACTTCCCCTGTCTTTGTGCTCAGGTGCCAACTAGCTCCTTACAGCATAGTTTGGCCCATTGCACCCTGTTTGGACTCACTTATGTCCTTTCTAGGCTCCATGTAAGAGTCTTTATCATCTATTGTGTGACCAGACAGCTTCTATCCACAGGGAAAATGGGAAATTATAGTTAAATGTACTTTTATTTTCAAAATAGTCCAACATTTTACAAAGTATTTCCAAAATATTACATACATGTTGGCCACCTCTTTGTAAATTTTATAGTGAGTATTTTGTAAACAAAAATACATTTACCTGCAAAAGTAGTTTCCCAAAGAGGATGAATTTGGGGACACCCTCTGGTGAAAATACACATTTGTTCGTATTATTGATACATGTAAAACTCTTCGTTGGCATTCAGTATACTTAAGATAAAATCCCAAGACATTTCTATGCTATAAAATGCCTTAAAATCATTCCCCAACTTTACTGACTGTCCCTGTCTCTCACACCAGTGACTCCCCACTCACCCATGATGCTGTGCTCAATCGGAATTTGTTTCCATTTTCTGGGTGCTGGGCCTGTTCTGTGATGGTGGTCTTCATAGACACCTGGAATGGTTTCCCCACCTACTTCACTAGCTAATTAGCCCTTATTTTTGAAGTAATATTTAATTTAGCTTTTTGCAAAGTCTTTCATTAAAGCTTAATTTTAATCCAGTCAGATCCGTTTTGTCTCCTTCCCTCCCTTCCTTCTCTTCTGTAATGACGTGTTAATTGTTGCACAATGTGCCTTGGGTTCCTTCAGGTTGTGTGATCAATAAGAAACCCCATCTCCTTACGACCTTACAGCCCAGTGCCCAACAGTAGCAGGTGTGTGTAAAATAGAAATTTGAAAGCGAGCTTGTGACTTGGTTCTTTTAAGCCCCCATGTCTTTACTTATCCTTTTAATATGTGTTTTTCTGCACAATCATTTCTGTTCGCTGCTAGAGCCTGGATGAGACCACATGGCACACGTGTGCACAAAGAGCTGGAATTAATTATTCCTCTTTTTATATGTACGATAATTCTTGGAATTTGATTCTTCCAGAGTCAAAACGAGTAGAAGAATAATCCTTTGACAACATCTGAAACCCCAGTACTGCAGGAAGGGAATTGTCCTAGTGAAAAACAGTGGTGTACCGGGGGCCAGGCAGTGGGGCCATAACCCCTGGTGATGCTAGAGAATTTAGGAGCAGTAATTGTCTGTAGAGAATTTCAAAGTAATAATAAAGCTGACTAAATGTCAACCGGCTTTTTATTACCATGCTTAGCAATTTGAAAGTGTCACTGACAAAATATTCCTCTGAGGGAAGGGGGAGAGCTTGTTTTGGTTTAAGTCCTAAACTTACTGTAACTAGACTTGATATGCATGTATTCTATGGATTAGCTCAAGTATTAGTTATCCTGTGATAAACTCTATCTTCTACTTAAAATTCATTTACAGATTTCCCTATTACATTGTTAGTTCCTGCCACAACAGGACTCAAAATATGCGTTTGTGTTTTAGGAGATTAGTTCATAAGAGTTTGAAATTAGGCACAGCTGATACTCCAAGTAGTACTATGTATTTCTACTTAAATGATATTTTGAAATGAATAACATTAGCACAGTGATTATAATGACTGAAAATTAAACTTGAGGCTACTCAAAGTTTCTACATGTGTTTAAAACAAAGTGGCAAAATGGGAAGAATACTGTAAGGTGTGATATTTTTGTTTTGTACATGCAAGTTTTACATCATGCATGAAATATTGTCACAAATGGACTGTCTTCCACATTAACATTTATCCTTGCTTTTCTATTGTTACATTATTTTGAAACTAAAGAACCAGTTAAGAAATGAAAGACTTCATCCATGGTGTGGTTTAGTAGCAGTTGTCCAAATTGTACCTTCTATTAAAATCCATTTACTAGATACTGGTTAACTTCTTTGCCCAAGAGTATTAAATTATTATAACATGTAAAGCATCAAGCTTTAATCTGTGTTGCCAACAAAACTAGTAAAATAATAATTTGGCTTTTTTCTCTCTTGTTTTTTTGTACTATAAATAATTAAAGTGTGCTTATAATTTGTAGTGGCATAATAATAGCATATGTATGAAATATGATGGCAATTATTTTATTATATGAATCTTTTCTTTATGACTATTAAGGTTCTGTGATATTGAGTATGATCATCTCAATGTTAAAATATGCAGCTATGTCACTAGAACTCTGTTAATTAAGTCTGTCTTGAATGTGGTGGACATAGTAATGAGTGTTCATAAAACATTTCCAGATTCTTCCTGTGTTCACAGGAGCATGCCCATTCCCAGTCCCTATAATATCTCTGGGGATACTGTGACTAGTCAAAGTCATAAAACGTGGGTAGAAAAGACGACATCACTTCAAGACTTGTCCACCCCATCTCTGCTTCTTGTCTGTGGCTGGATGTGAACAGAGAGTCCACAAGACAACACCAGAGTGGCCCTGGGAGCTTGGGAGCTGATGAAGATTAGGTGCAGCTGACATCCTGCTGGCCTAAGATGACAGATGGCCCTGAACCTAAGTGAGAAATGAACTTTATCAGTGAAGCATGGAGACTTCCAGGTGGACGTGTTGCTGCAGTTCCGCTCGCCTGGCCTGACCATTATGTACACCCCTGAATCAGCAAGATGCCTGGACAGTCTGGATACAATGGTGCTCAAGTATATGTTAAGAAAAGCTTCAAGAGTGGGGATTGCTATGAGCTTGGTGGAAGGAGCTGCACTCAACCATCTCTGGAACATTCTCAGGACACGTTTCACTCAGCTAGATCGTAAATCTCGACTCACATTTTTCCTGAACCCTGGCATGACTTTCCCTATATTTACGTACCAATGCATAGAAATTAAATGAAACCTCCCTAGAAAGACTTCCCTGACTTCCCGCTAATACTCATATTCTTTATGCTAGCCTTATATATTACCTTCATCACTACGAAACTTATTTCATGTATTTTTAATAGTTGGTTGTTTATACCATTGTCTTTCTGTCTAGCTTATGATTTTTTTAAGGTTAAAGATCATATCCTTTGTATCTTTCTATTCACCAAGGCACTTAAGAAAACATTGTACCTGGCCATTTCATCATTTATTTACAAATGTAAAGGTTTATTACCTGTAAGTCACATCTTATAATGGAGCTGAGGATCAATACATGTATGTCTTACTGAATTGAAATTTGTTAGGGAGAATCAGAAAGCGTTTGCACATAGGATCGGTGTCATAGGGACAGGGGTGTAATTTAAGTATGCTTAGAGCTGTAGTGGGAGGTGAGCAGAGAGAGACCAATGTGGTAGAAGGTTTTCAATGTCAAGCTAAGTGGAAAAGACTACTTCATGAAGAGAAGTCAACTAAGGAACATTTGGCCACAGGAAACCTATAGAAATATAAACATGTAAGATAAGTCACTTGCCTATTATGGAGTATTTGAAAACCTGGCAGTATTTAATCTCAAATCATTCTTTAATGTGAGGGCAGAGGTACAATTGAACGATACAAAAGCCAGATGCTAATTTGTTAGGTATTTTTTGTTTAATTTATTTTTCCCTGAGATGTTCTAGCTTTCCTTACTGAGAAAAGTGATATCTGCAGAGGTTAAAGGATACTGGAATTAAAAATGCATTAATTCTCTGTCCATTAGGATGACATGTGTCCCATAGGTGCATTACGAGGAAGTCCCTGGCTTGGTGCCTGGTTCTTTTGCGTTGCTGGAGTGTCCACTTAACACCCGGCCATGACCCTCCACAGGGATGCTGGGCTGCCTTGGTCTGGGTATTTTTCATGTGGAATGATCATGGCGGGGCATTTGGTTCCATGGGAAGCACAATACCTGCTTTGTAGAGCACTCTGTCATTTATACTGGCACAGGTTCATTTATACTGGCTTTAGGCTCAAAAATGCTATTTTTAACTAACTGACAACTGTGGTTTTTATTTGAACACATGACTATTATAAAACAATGGTCAAGAGTAAATATTTCAAATAAATGTGTTTAAGGTAATGAGAATATTTTGATGTTAAAATTATGCGGCTTTCAACTTTTATTCCAAAATATAATAGCAGTGTGTATATATATCTACAAATATTTAAATATTTAACAAGACTCCTTACTTGTGCCCATTGGAATTTCACTAGAAGAATCGAAAATGATTCTGGTCTCATTATAACTCAAAGGAAAAATATAATTTCATTTTCTTATACTAATAAAATCTTCAACAATCCTTCACCAGGCTTGTCTCTTGGGGGTAAAATGGAGCTTCCACTTCCCATGTTCTGCCTAACTTACAGGGAAATTCTGGAATTAAATAATTTTATACCAATATATTATACATATATTAAAGATTTTCCCCACTTGAGAACACCATATCAATGGCTAGGTAAGTGAATATGTCACACTTTGGCAGCATTGAAAGCTTCTGAGATCAGAAACCACATACTCCATTCAGAGAACTCCATAGGTGTAACCAGTATTACAATTAACTTGAATTTAGTTGCAAATTTAGTCTTTCTCCTCAAGTAATCAAAGCATTTACTGTTTTATCTATGAACATAATATCCTTTAAAAAAATGAAGAAACTTGCTATATAGTATAGCAGGAAAAACAGAAACCAACCAAGTTATATGAGGTCTGACAATGAAATCTTATGAACTTGCCACTGCAGGCTCATGCTGGCAGCACTGTACAAACAACTCTGTAAGGTTTCATAACCTTGGCATATAATTGCATCATAGTTGTGTGTATTGACATGTGGCAATGTCCTGCTGAGTGGCACTCATTATTATTGTAGCATGTCTTTGCGTGCCATCATAAGAATGCCTGAGCTTGAATTTGAGCAAGGAATAAACAATCATAAATTTCTTGTTAAATTTGGCAAGAATGGAAGTGAAACCAGGGACATGTTAGTCCAAGTTTGTAGGCATAATGCCATGAAGAAAACAGCAGTGTACAAATGATTAGATGTTTTTCTAAAACATTTAGAGAGAATGTACATGTGCAGAGAAAGTGTCACTGATGAAAAGACGTCAGGACAGCTGGTAATGAGCAAAAAACATTGCAAAAATTTGTTGGATCATGCATCAGAATCATCAGCTGACTGCAAGAAGCATATCAGACCAAGTAAACATTGATAAAGCATCAAGAAAATCTTCACTGAAAATCTTGGCCGATAACCCATGGCTCTCGCATCACGGCAATGCACCAGCTCACAGAACACTGTGTGTGAGAGAAATTTTTAGCCAGTAAACGAACAACTGTATCAGAACACATTCTCCCTACTCACCTGATTTGGCTTTCCTTACCTTAAGGTAAAGAAAATATTGAAGGCAGGACATTTTGATGACATTCAGAACAGGAAGGATAATACAATGACAGTTCTTAGGACTACCTCAGAAATAGAGTTCAGAAATTGCTCTGCAGGGTGGACTAGGCACTGGCATGGGTGCATAGCATCCCAAGGGAAATACTTCAGTGGTGACTATGTGATATTCTCCAATGAGGTATGCAGCACTTTTTCTGGGATGAGATTGTGAACTTAATTATCAGACTTCCCATGCTTGCCCAAGTTAATTGCTGCAGGACAGATAACATTATACCCATTTTTTTCTTCACTAGAAATACAACCTTGAAAAGAATTTAAGTTTTAAAGCATTTGAAAGTGGCATTTCGCCACATGTCATATATGTTTCTTACCTTCATGTATATTAAGACTCTGTGTCCTAACTCACTTTTCAGTTACAACCTTTGAAACTCAGGGTATCATTATCTTTAGATTCTAGAATCATCAGCTGTCTGTCTGCATTACTGTATCATTCTTTTAAGCAACATCCAGCTTCCTTCCTCCTACAAGCCTCAGGTAACCACATATCTCTTACTATTGAGCCCATCATGACACGTTTTAAGAGCAAATTAGATGATGTGGGCATAACACACCTGTAGCCTCCTGGACACTTTCCCACAAAAGGCGTTTGTTTCGTTTTGAGGGGACACAACACAGGTGCTGAGCTGACACACTTTTATGACTTACATCATTAACCCATGTTCTTCCCTCCTAAGCACACAGGATCTTCAATTACTTGTCTATGGACTGGAAAGTGGACGGAAACATTTGATTTAATTATCTCTTTTATGTATGTATATAAAATTATGGACTTAAAATTAAATGGCTGATTGTGTTTTTCCATGGGTCCAGCACTTTGTAGGGAAAGCTTTATCAGTTGGCTTTGGTAAATGGCTAAATGACTAATTGGCTGTAGGAAAGCTTAGTTTTATTATGGTCAAGCTGAGTATGCATAAACAAGCAGGGGGCACGTACAATCACAAGCTGCCTCTGGGTACCTATGTTTAAAGCCACAAATATGACATTTACAGAGGCAGCCCTGAATCTTTCATGAAGATAAGACACCAAAATCTTGATAAGACCTTGGCAGCAGAATTCCTTAGCTCCAAATCCCAGATCCACTGTGATCCACCTGAATTGTTCTCTTTTATTCATCCTGCCCTGATCCTGATTTTCACATTTGCTCAGTTGTGCTGTTATTTCTCTTCTCTGAGTTGTTGGCCCCTTGCCACACTTCTCCAAATTGGTTCCTGACTTGGTTTTAGTGTTCTACTTCTGGCTGTGCAGGCTTGTTCCTGACCAGTCACATTTGATCTGTTTCTCTTGGCACTGATTTCAGTGAGAAAAAAATAAAATATAAAATAGGAGTGAATTTCTTTCATTAAAAAAGGCGATCTAAAAGGAAGAATTCAGCAATTCATGTAAAAGAAGTTTATTCTGTTATCTAATATTTGGTTGTCAATGAGGGTTGAGATTAAGGATTGCCAAAATTGTAACCAAGGTGTCAAATAGTTCCATCTATGGGGAAACTGAAAACTGAATTCAGGATTTTATGATTCTAAAGGTTTGCCTAGTTTATCAGTACTGTACATAATCCCATCTATTCAATAGTTTGATTTTAAAAGCAATTATTAGCACCTAATCTATGCAAGGCCCCTGGGATACAAATTCAAATATAATGCTCTTACTCATGAACTGGGTTTTTATTGTGGAGAGGATGCTGTGCTACTTGAAAGGTCTTAAATGTAGAGAACGGATAATTTTTATGATGGAACATCTGTGAGCTCTTCAAGAACATAGAATTAATGACTAATTCACAAGGGAGGCTCTGTCAATGTTCAGAGAGCCAAGGGTGTTCAAGATGAACAAGAAAGGACAGCACTTCCTGCTAGGCAGAGCCTGATTCTGAAGGCAAGTACATGAAGCCGGAACGCCCCATTGAGCACACTAGCTGAGAGGAGTGACAGACCATTAGTGCATGGCTCAGGAGCTCAAAATTCCTTTTGAGATAAGCAAATATATCTTAAGCATCCTTCCATGTTGTGGTGTTGGAGCCAGGCCAACGGGTAGCCCAGGAGGAAACTTTCTCCATTTAAAGCATGACAGCAGTGAATTCATCTAAGTTCTTTGTACTAAAGACATCATGAGTGTGAAGGGTCCACAAAGAAATCCTGGGAATGAGGGTGCAGAGAGAGTGGCTAGTGAATTATATAGAAATAAAGGGCCAGGACACTGACTCTCAAACCCAACCAGCCTGTGGGGGAAACAGTTTCAAAGAGTCTCTACTCTCCTGAAATTCTGGGGTCCTGCAAAACATTTTAGATAACTTTGGAACATTTTTAGAAGTTCCTCTTAGTACTCTTCAAGCTCGTTCTCTTGTTTTCTCTTTCCTGTTTCACTGTATTTCCTTGTTATTTCTGTACTGCTGGTATGAAGTCTTCTTTTGATTCTGAAGTCAAAATCAGTACCCAGGCCACTGATATTTACCAATTACATCTTTGCTATTGTTCAAAAAAGAGACACGATTACCAGGGCCCAGTCTAACTATGGCTGCTGCTGTCTACATGACAGTTGCTAACCCCCACGGATACTTCCTCTGAGGTTCCTATTGTTTGAAGTCCAGATCTGGAATCTCTCTTGCCAATACAAAAGTGGATGTTGCCAGAATCACAGGCTCTGTCTCCTCTATTGTTATAAACACATCCAGCAATAACGCAGTCCATGTTTCAGTGTTTCAAGGACATTGACATAAGTCATCTCTTTGCCTTTGTACTCTCTTTTTTGTGTACACCTGTTGGAGGTTGAAAAATGATGCCCACCGTCATGAAGTACTGATCCTTTGAGCCTGTAAGTGTTATCTTCTTTGGAAAAAAATGGTCTTTGCAATTATGATCAAGTTAGGGAGAGATGATCCCAGGCCACCAGGTGAGCAGAAATGGTATCACAAGTGTCCTACACAGAGACATTTGCCACAAATGGGAAAAGGGGGATGCGGAGATGTCTGAAGCAAAAGCAACCTCCAGAGCTAGAAGAGGCAAGAACCAGATTCCCCGATTCCTTAATTTCAGTCCAGGGACACTGGTTTTGGATGGAAAGTCTCTAAACTATGAAAGAATAAATTTCTTTAGTTTCAAGCCACCAAGTTTGTACTGACTTGTTACAGCAGTCACAGGAGCTAATCCAACCTGCACACACTGCAAGCCAGGCATGAGTCCACAGGGGCAGAACCTGGAGAAGGCATGTATGATTACAGAGGAATCTTTGATGAACTCAGGCACCAGGTCATGAAAGAGCAGACGCATTTTCTGTTTGTACTGTGAATAGAAAGTTAACCGAGGATTAAACTTGAGTCCAGTGATACTGGAAGATATAGACTTGGAAACTTTTCAAAGAAGAGTATCACCAAATATTAGATGATAGGCCTCATGTTGGAAGACATAACACTCTTACTTTTTACTGCCTCTCAAAAATAACCTCTTGTAATTCAGATGTAAACCATGAGAAATGTAAATACCCAGTTTAAGTGCATTAATGTTGTATGAGACTCACTCATGGAAATTATGATCATCACTGTGGACCTGGAAATGTTTATTTTTAAACTTAGAAATGGCATACTGTTTGTTAAAAAAATACTTCTAAAAGGCAAACCCTCAAAACAGTCTCAATTCCACATGAGGAGAGTGTCAGCACCATCCACCAACACTGTAGCTCCTTCAGACTGCGGCCACAGTAGGCAGGAGGCAGAGGAAAGGCCTCATCTTCAAGGACTTGTCTAAAGGAATACAGTTGTGAAATATATAAGTACTTTAAAAGGGCAAAACTTTAGTAAAAGAATAATAAAATAAGCAAAAAAAATTAGGTGAGTTACTCTCTCCGCAAGTATATAATTGGCTCCTGGGCAAGATGAAGACCTGTCAACGGTCAGTCTCCCAGCAAGGCTTCAAACATGTGCGTCACCCACTAGAGTACAGAGGAGTCTCAGGGTCTGACCCTCACGTTGTTTCTGCTCTTAATGAAGACCCCTTTAAGAGTAGTTTGGGCAAATGTCACTGCGAACTCATGGGGCCGACCAGACTTAGTTATTCTGAGAATCCCGTCCCTGATGTCTGCAGAGTGGATGGAAGACTTTCTGGGTGTAGTACCAAGGGCTGGATAAAGAGACTGTTGGGTACCCAGATCTGGTGCCCTGGCCCCTGCCATCCAGTTCTGAAGAGCCAAGTTCTCACTGCAGGGAACCTGGAAAGGACATAAGGGAGCCTAAACAGGGTGCAAGGGAATGATCTATGCAGTGAGAAGCTGGTTGGCATCTAAGTATGCAGAGGCCGTGGGGAGCTCTAGTCCCTTTTGTCCTGGTGCTAAGGCCGTCTATATTAGGAGTCAGATCCATAGATTGGTTCAGGAGAAAACCTTCAAGACTCTCGAGCTAAGGTTGAAAATAGTGGAACTGTGGATGCCACAAATAATCAGGAAATGGAATGGCTGGGGGACAATTATTGCACTAAAATCCTTACTGTTGTTATTTTGTGCTGACCACACAACAAAGACAGGAAGCTGTGGGCTCCACAAGGCTCAGTAATGAAGGGTCCTCACTAAGGAAATATCATGAGTTCTGCACCCTGGAGGTTATTACACAATCATTGAGAGGCTGTGGGAATGATGAGATGGAAGTTACTAGACTTTGCCTGTTTTATACACCCTGTGAATGCCATGGCCTAGACCCGATGGTGTACAGCAGAGCTGATCGCTGGTCTAACGTGAGTTTCTTCCACCAATAGTCAATCGGTGACTAGGTGGAATCTCTGCACTGGTCTTTTACTTATGAAGAAGGAGTCTTTGAGTCTTGGTTAAACCTTTCAGGAGATCTATACAGATTGGTAAGACCTCCAGGGAAACGGGTGAAAAAAATACCCAAATAAGCAATGAAATTCCTTACTTTCTGCCATCAGGTTTCTATGCTGACCATAGCAAAGGGAAGCATCCCTGAGGAGCTCGTGAAGAAACTTTCAACTTCCCCTGCTTGGCCCCAGGGAACCCTTTACTTTTCTGCAGTTGGGACTGTAATTCATTTAAAAATATGAGCAACATAGGCACCAAACTGTGGTTCTGAGAGACTCAGAAGTGGTGACTGTCTAGTTTAATTTCCTACTATGCACATGAAAGGCCAATCTTCACGCTGGCACACAGCATCCAAAATCTAACATCTTGTGATGAAAGGCAAGCAAAGCATCTCCTAAAAAATTTCATTAAGTCCATGAAATCTGTGTAATTGTGTGGGGAGGGAGGGGAATGTCAAGGAGCTCACAGTGTGATGAGGCTCCAAATTGAGCACTGCCACAATTGCACCCAGGTCAGCAGAAGAGAAACAGTGGCTGTCTTCCCTACTGAAAGGCTCTAGGTCACCCCTAAACACTGTGCATTACGTGTGCACAGAATGTTAATTTATCACAGAAAACATGGACAAAGTGTCCGTAATCTCAGCACGTGGCAGTTGTTATTCAATTGTAAGTTCTAGTTTGTTCAGCTTGGGAGTAAATTTTAGGGAAAAATACTTACTAATGTATTGCAGAATCTCTAGTTACTACCTGCTAAATGTGTAAGGGAAGAAGACAAAAGCAAAGCCATCCCTACATTGAGAAGGAGGGAGAACGAGCTTCAGGGAGCGCCGCCCAAATAGCTCAGGTCTGAAGTCTCCATTTCCTCCTCTAATTGAGTCTGCTTAAATAGTTTGGGAAATCTCTTAGCTCATGGCTTGATAATTCACTATTATGCTAAATATTTACTGGCCATATACTGCACACCAGATGCTCACCAGATGCTGTGTCTGGCACAGGGATGCTGAGGTGAGTGAGATGAGGGGCCACCTTCCTGGGACTTGCTCCCTGCCTCAGAGGAGAAACCATGGTGTCGTGAATCAGGTCTGACATGCAGGGTTTGCAATGAGGCTGTGAAGGATGCAATGGTGATTTAACTTCTCTGTTCCACGTGTCTTCATCTGGAAATTCCTCTACTTTTATTATGCACTGAGTCAATGTTTGCAATGTGCTGAAAGTTGTGTGTGGCAGTTTGTATTCACCCTCTTTTTTTCCCTGTCTTTTTATTTCCATTCATCTTTGGCTCAAGCCACGTTTTCCTCTGAGAGCCTTACTTGATTCTGTTTTCCTTCGTTCCAGTCTTGTGGCAAAAAGTAGTGGACTTTTAGCGGGCAAATAAATATTTGATGATTGGTTGAATAGTGTTTACACAACACCTATGTTGAAAATAACATTCGGTAAGTGAAAGTTCTTTTAGAAACTAGAACATGGAGCAAGTAAGACATGTTGATATCCACAAATATATAAATAAGGCAAACGAGGCTTATGTCATATGAGAATCGAACATTAGACATAGGCAGACATTTCCCCAAAAGATAAAAGAAATCTGAGATAATAAAACTTCTTTTTACAGCGAGAACTGTTATGTAAGTTCATATGGGCTTGTTTGATATCTGAAACTTGAAATTTTCTTCCATCTGGACACTTTGTACTATTTCCCCTTGCAGTGAAGAGAAATGAGATGAAGTTTGGTCCTCGGGGAGCCCCGTAGTTGGGCATCAACCACCTCATCACTGCTGAAGTTGGGCGGCAACTTCAAGATGCTGTAGGTGAAATCATGAAATGGATTCTTAAGAGTAAACATTTATTTTAGTTGGTTTAATGCAATTTCCTTTCATTTTTCTTGTAAATTATAGTAAGTGCATTTTAAAATAACATGAAGGGAAAATTTAACTAAGTCATGCATGTAGTCATTTAATAAAAAATTTTATAGAAAGAAATGAGTGTTCTGAAAGTTTGTGATGCTTTTGGAACAACATATTGTGGAAAATAATAACAGCTCTTAAACTCTTTAAACATTTGTCTGTACATTTTCTTAAAAATTCCCAAAATTATAAAAAATATTCTCCCAACGGTGGGAATATGCTGATGTGTTTCCCATGAACATTATTGGGCTGCAATGGCAAAGGCCTCGCCTCGTACCTCATCTGTGTTATTATTTATGACTCATCCATGGCTCACTTTTTATCGTTTTTCCTACCTTAGTGAAAGATTTTATAACCCCCAAATGTGCTGGTATATAAGAGGTGGGGCCTTAGGAGGTCATTAGGTCACAAGAACAGAGCTCAGGAATGGGATTAGTACCTCCATGGAAGAGAAGCATGAGAGCCTGCTCGCGGCCTGTTGTCTGGGTTATGTGAGCAACAGAGAGAAGACAGGTGTCTGCACACCAGGAGGAAGACCTTTCCCAGACACCCGATCTGCCAGCACCTGGCTAGTGAACTTTGCAGCTTTCAGACTTGTGAGAAATAAATTCCTGCTATGTAAGTCATCCAGTCCATAGTAACGTGGTATGGATGCTGTAACAGCTAAGACAGTCATGGCCCTGCCCTTCAGTCGGCAGCACAGACATACACACATACACACAGGCGCACACACATACACACAGAGGCACGTGCACACATACACAGGCACACACACATACACACAGAGGCATGCACACATTGCATTTTATGACATTTCAAAATAAGAAATTATTAACCTTACAATTCAATTGATACTTTAAAAAATAGAGAAATGGTACATTTTTGATTTGGGACTGCGATTTGCAGCCATCACATAATATTTTAATATATCAAGCCCTTAAAGGTGATGAATGAGAGCAATTTAGCTACCATTTATCAGCATTTGGATTGTAGCAGGGCTTTAATTTTAGAGTAGTTACATAACCTGCCACTGAATTCTGATCTCTCTGAAAGATCTTAGGCATTTTATCATTGACGCAACTTTAATTTAGCAGTTAAGAGTGTACAACGTAATTCCATGATGTATTCAAATATAAGTGTCAATGCATCTGAATTAATTGTTTGTATTTCCATTGAGATGGGTTAGGTTGCTTCTAGATTATTTGCTTTAAGGACTCTAATCCTATTGAGAAAATACTTTCCCTTCCTTCAGGGAAAGGAAATAATTTCTAAAATAATAACGATGGTGACAACATGGACCTGGAAACAACGTGAGAACAATTCTTTCACTCTGCCTCATCATCAGCACCTTAGAAGTACATTTTTAAAAAGTGATAAAATCATTTACTCCCAAATAGAAAAATAAAATAACAGTTTCACTGGAAGAATATATATTCAGTTTTCCAAATCCCAACACTCAGATTCATAGAGATCTGAATCCTAAGTAGAAAAAAAGAATCCACTGCTAGAAGCCACACAGTGGTTAGGTTGCACTCTGCCAAAATTTCTAAACACGTCTCAGGCGCCACACTCAAGGCCAGATGCTGGGGACACCAAGATGGAAAGATATCAAGGAGAGGTCCTGAAAAATCCCTGGGAAAGTATCGATGGCTGATACATATGCAGTGTAAGTTTATTTAGCAATGCTGTGTACACATATTTGAGTATACTAAATAAATAAAGTGCATTTGAGATGAGTGAGACCATTTAGTAGTAGTATATATGCTGACACTTACATTCAACATGAAATGAGAAAATTTGAGTAGATTTCCCATTTCTCAGAAGAAGAATACTTTAAAATGAGTATCTTCCATGTGAATATGAAAAGTCGAAGAAATAGGAGAATTGTGGTGAGCGTTGGAACCACAGAGTAATCAGCAACATGGAATGAAGAAGGAGCAGGCCTGGTGGCCCCCTGAGAGTTCTGAGGACTGTGGCCAGCCGCGCTTGCTAAGACAGCCTTCAGCCCCTGTGCGGGGTCTCGTCAGGAGAGTGTGTGAAGACTGATACTGGAGCACCATCAACACCGTGGAAGAGCACCCAGCCTCTACTCAGTCTACTGAGGAAAGTGGGAACTCAGGAACTTAACCACAGTAAGGATTCTGGGGAAAGTACAGGTAAGGCAGACAGGACGTGAGAGCATTTGGGGATAATGCTGTGACTTCTCTCCATCTAAGAAGATAGAATATTCCTCACGGAAGATGACGATGAGGCTCAAATACCTTGATGGGAGCTCAGGCAGCTATCACTTTCCTTCAGGTCAGGAAGGAAGCTACCTGTAAATTCCCTTCCTTTCCTTTTTATTAGTTTTAGTCTAATGTAATGTAAGCTGCCAAAATGTAAAAAAAAAAAAAATGCAAGCCTTTAGACCTCACAACATCATGTGGCTGCATTTGCAGGAAATGGCAATATCCCAAGTATTAAAAGGACTACTCCGTGCCTACCTTGGCATTTGGGGTAGAAACACTTAACAACAAGCTGAAAATAGCAAAGCTATTCTACCTGCAAATATCCAATTTGATAAACTACAGCACAACAACAAAAACTTCTCTTTTGCCTGTAAAAATTTCTTACTGTCTTTAAAAGTAAACTAAAAGTAGTGTAAGACCTATGTCCTGATAATTTTTGCCTCCAACAGACACGCAATTAGTTAGACTATGTTGTCTAATCTCCCTTCGAGAGGTAAACTCTGGCAATTATGATTCATGGAAAGAGTGAATGTTTTCTATATACAAATTATACAAATAGTAATTTTAAAGTTAAGGATATCTGTTTGGTGGTTAGCATGAATGTATATATAAAAGTTTTTCTTTAAGCTTGATTTTATCTAATAAATTTGTGATCTGATTAGCACTTAGCAAAATAATTTGGGGAAAATAAAGTACAACTACTCTAGCTAACTCTCTGCAGCTGTTAAGGAAGAAAAGCGAGTCAACTCATTAGTCTTAAAAGGAAATTTCTCATTGCAAGAATTTCCAATTAGGTTGGAAGCCACCTTGTAGAAGTTGAAGGAATTGCATAATTACATCTCCTTCCAAAACACTGTGGAAAGTCTCATAATCCCTTCATTTTAAAATCCTAGCAATTGGAAAAGAAACAACTATGAATTAGGAAAGAAAAGTAATACTCTTTAAAACCAGAAGAGTTAGATCCTTCTGCACCCATTGATCACTATAAACTGAGTAATTTAACTCGTCAAACACATGGCTAATAACACACACTTAAAACTTCTGAGTGCTTCAGTTATTATTTTTTTTCCATAGACAGGGCAGGTTTTGCATAAGCATCACAGAAATTCTTTTGTAAAGTTTCAAAATACATTTTAGGTCTTCTTCTTAAGCAATGTGATTTAAGCACTAATAACAAATATTACTGTATTTGAACAAAATATCTTTGAAAACTGTATGTGGGTGGCTCCCATGGCTGAAAGGAGTAGGACACTGCCACCAGAGGTGGCAGGTTCAAACCCAGCTCTGGCCAAAAACTGCAAAAACCAATAAACAAACAAACAAAAAACCAAAAATCTATATGCTACAATTGATTCCATCTGTTAACATAATTTTTTCATAATCTTTTCATATCTCTTTTGCACATTTCTACTGATATCTAATAGTATATATTTGGGGAGTTCATATGATATTTTGATACCTATATGCAATATTCTATGACCAAATAAAGGTAATTGGGCAATCCATCATTTTAAGCATTTATCTTTGCTTTGTGTTGAGAATGTTACAATTTTTCTCTTCTTTCCATCTAAAAAATATGTAATAAACTATGGTTAACTTTAATTTGTTTACTGTACTGTTCATGGTAGAATATTTTCCTTCTGTGTAACTGCACTGCCGTACCCTTCGACCAATTTGACTTCATCCCCCGATTCCCCATCCCCTTCCCGGCACCCGTGACCATCACTTACGCTCTACCTCCATGAAATCCGCTGTTAAGCTCCCTCCCACACGCACTACTTACCTTACTGCCCTTGTTTTATTTCACTGAACATAGTGACCTCCAGTTTCATCCAAGTCTATGCAAATGACAAAATTCTATTCTTTGTCGTGGCTAAGTAAAACTCCATAGTATATGTATGTGTATGTGTGATTGTATATGTGTATACATGTGCGTGTGTATCACATTTGTATTATCCATTCATGCCTTCATGGACACCTAGGTTGATTTCATATTATGGCTATTATATATAGTGCTTCATTAAATATGAGGATTTAGAAATGTCTTCAATGTAATGATTTTCTCTGTTCTGGATCTGTATCCAGCCGTGTGCTTGCTCAATCATATGGTAGTTCTATTTTTATATTCCAGAGAAATCTCCATACTGTTTTCCATAATGACTGTGCCACTTTACATTCCCACCAGCAGTGTTCTTTTCTTCGTGTCCTTGCCAGTATTCATGATTTTTGGTCTTCTTGGCAATAGGCATTTGAACAAAGTGAGATAACGTCCCATTAAGGTTCTGATTCCCATTTCCATGCTGATAAGTGATGTTAAGCATTTATTTTTTTCACATATCAACTTGTTGGGACCATTTTGAGAAATGTCTACTCAGTTCTTTTGCTTATTTTGTAATTATATCATTTGAGGGGGTTTTTGTTTTATTTTATTTTTGTTGTTGTTGTTGTTTTGTTTTGCTATTGTATAGTTTGAGTTCCTTACTAATTCTGATTATAAGTCCCCTATCGGATGACTAGTTTAACAATATTTCCGCTGCTGTAGGTGGTCTCTTCACTTTGATGATTTTCCCTTTTACTGCGTAGAAGCTTTTAACTTGGTGGAATCCCATCCATCTATTTTTACTTTGATTGTCTGTGGTTTTTAGGACTTACCCAACAAGATTTGCCCTTTCCAACATTCTGCAGTACTTTCTCAGTGTTTTCTTCTGGTAAATTCATAGTTTCAGGTCTTACCCTTAAGTCTTCACCATTTGGAGTTGATGTTTGCATGTGGTAGTAAAGACGGAGATTTAGTTTCATTCTTCTGCACTGGACATTTCCAGTCTCCCAGCACCATCTTCTCCTATCCTATGTACTTCTGCTGCGTTGTTATCAAAGAAGAGTTGACTGGACATGTGTGGACTTCTTTCTGGGTTATATTCTATGCTATTGTTCTATGTTTTAAAAATCCAAAAAATAGACAGGAATGTTCCTTCACTTTCTCCTTATTGTCTTAATGAAGAAACATAGAAAGAATGCAAGGTAAGTACCAGAATGGGGGTACCTAGTTTCCTTTTGAAATAATGAGATGGTATTTAAAATAATAATGCAAAAAAAATTTAAAGGCCAAGATGTATATATACAAATATGTTTAATTCATTTAAATATGGAATGAATACATATGCATGAATTTTTACTTGATGTACAGAATATGAATGTATAATATAAATGTTTTCACATGCATTTTTTTTTCTTTTTTGCTTAATGCAGAGAATATGATGAAGTTCTCTAGTACAGGCCTTTGGCTGTTCTCAAATTCACATTAATCCACATTATAAGTTTAGTTTTTCAGTAAGGAAGAGTTTAAGAATGCATGTTTAGTAAAGAAGTACATGTTACCAGTTGATATTGACACAATTGTGAGGAAGATGAACAATAATGAGCAAAACATATTTTCTTCTTACATTCCATGTTAAGTTCTTTTAACTTTCCCCTTCTTCAGCAGTAAATGGTACAATTGAATCAGGTTTGCCTCCCCCAACTGTGTTCTTTCCTTATCCTATCATTTAAACTTTACTAATTTTGATGGTTACTTATCGTTCCCATAACATTTGACCTAGGAAGTTGACAAAAGGTCAGCTGGCTCTGAAAGGGACCTGATTCAGGAAAAACAGCTCTGTACTTTTCTTATCTTACCTTCCTAAATCAGAACCTCATTCTTTCTTCCTGCTATCTTGGCCTCCAGTGTTATGCTAGAGTGTTTTTGAGATGATAACATGCATTACATCACGATATGTTACTCTTTTTATATGAGTCGTTTTTCCCAGCCCTTTCCTTTGCTCTGATTTTGGATTGCTGCTGCCCAGTGTGAATAAATGACACTTAAGCACCCCGCTTATTTAAAAGGTATCATGCAGCTAAGTATGTCTTGTAATAGAGAGCTACAAATTTCTTTCTAAAATTGATTTGAGCAGACCCTATGAGACACATCAGCCAGCACTTCAGGAATTAGCTGCCATAGATATCTTTGTTTATATTCCCCACTTCAGTTCATTTAAGTGCTTATTAATAGTTTACATGAGTACTTGATATTGGGTTTTAGTGTTTTCATACAAGGAAAGATGATAAGGTGATGCCATTTTTATTATGCAGTTTAATTACTGATTGTTAAAAAGTGTATACTGTTCCCTTCAGGTTCAATTCCTCTGTGAGTTAATACTATGGCTGGTCATCTGTCAGCTACGTCAGATGACTCTCATACTGTTTTATCTATTTTTTCCTCATCCTTCACCTTTTTCTTTTTTTTAAGGAGATACGTTTGTGTTCTTTCTAAATACTCCCTTTATCTTACATGCGTATCTATTTAGTCTTTACCACTTCTTTAAAAATCATAATTAGAAAACAAACATTCTTATTTAATTTCAAATAACTTAGAGTTAGAATATTTCCAGTGTTTTTTATGAATGTAATCTAGCAATGTGAAAAGGAAAGAGTTTCAAGTTTACATTTTGGGGAATTAAAGAAACTTTAAGTTTAACTGAAAAATAAGTATATAATATTCCTCTTGAGTAATTTCCTAGAAAGTTTATTAAAATATTTATTTGATATCGATTTTGACAAGTCAAGATTGGTTTTCTTGTTGATGTTGTTTGTAAATTTAATAGAACCGAAACTGCTAAATTGTCTCAGCCTACTCTTCTGACAAACTCTAGGCAATCATTCTCAATTACATATTTTAAAGATTCTGTCTGTTAAATAATCAAAACTTTAAAATATAGAATACATGGAATTAAACATCCTTGCCTAGTCTTCTTAGAGGCTGTGGATAGGTGGAGAACAAAAGGAATTATTTTTGTGAAAATGAGGAAGCTATAACACACCCCTGATTTTAAGAATCTAACTTTTATTAAAGATGTGGAAGCCCTGGGGAAACAGTTGGAAGTCCTCCTTTAAAAACTAAGACCCTAAGACAGAGCCCTACAATACACATGTTTCTAATTTTAAAAAGTATTTGATCCGTAAATGTTTAAACGAGTGTGTCTTACAATTTGCTAACATCTAAAAAAGTGTATGATAGTTGTATAATGTAGCCACATTTACTAAAATAACAGGAAAGCATGTTTAGATGAATGTGATCTTAGACTATTCCTCCCCAGGATAATCTTTCCCACTATCTCATTAAGGTAATAATCATTCTGGTTTTGAAGTCCAATTTCTGCATTCATTGCATTCCACAACTCTTCCTTTTTTGTTTGTTTGCTTTGTTTTGTTCTTGGTTTTATGGTTGAGAAACAATACCTAAAGAAACTATTTTAATGGCTTTGAAAGTAAAATATACTATTCTGATATTTCTCCAAGGGATTTTCCAAGATTTCAAAATGTAAAATTTCCAGTTTGACTAATGTGAAACTAAAACAAAATAACACTTTCTGCATAGTTAATTTTTTTTTTATTATTATTGTCTGGGATTCATTGAGAGTACAAAGAATTAGGTCACACTGATTACGTTTGTTGGGTAATTCCCCTTATAATTGTGTGCTATCCCCAGTAGGTGTGCTGTACACCATGACACTCCATCCCTCTCCCTCCTCCCCCTACCTGCCCCCTCACTGCCCTACCCCCACCATGTATTAGACCATCTGCTGCCTTCATATTAGAATTGAGTACATTGGATTCTTGCTTCTCCATTCTTGTGATGCTTTACTAAGAAGAATGTGTTCCACCTCAATCCAGGATAATACAAAATTTTTGAGATGTTCTTTTGTTTATCTACATCTCTGGAACTAGTACAGCTGAGTACACTAATACATGCTGTGTAGGACATGGTCTAC
Source organism: Galagoides demidoff (assembly GCA_963574575.1). Classification (NCBI taxonomy): domain Eukaryota; kingdom Metazoa; phylum Chordata; class Mammalia; order Primates; family Galagidae; genus Galagoides; species Galagoides demidoff. The sequence goes on from CAUYQV010127044.1 coordinate 64,742, forward strand.
GAAACATTGTAGAGCATGATAAATACTTGCCAAAAATGTGAGAGACCACATTTAAGGAGATGTCATTGCTTTATCATGGCCATTATTTTAAAATATCCTTGACTTTCTCTGCAAGTTGTGCTTTATTTTCCCTGTTCAATACTTCCCCAGATTCTAATTTTAATTATTTCCCAAATGTACCCAAGATCTGCCTGTACTTTAAATATGTTTCCAATATTTTTCCATCTCTTGTTTTGATTGTAGAAAAGGGGAATCATTATCTTGGTTTCTGTATGTAAGCAGTCACTAACAATCGCTAGGTTTGGTAAACTTGCTTCATATTCTCACAGTCTTCTCAAATGCAAATGATCTGAAAGCTTAAAAGAGGAGTAATTGAATTTTTTGTGTCAAACTGTTATAACTAAGAGGTATTAAAACTTCATCTTAAAAATTAAGGCAAAAATCACTCCGAGTTAAATCAGATGTTATCTCTAATTTATTTTTTATTAAAATGTAACTGTATGCATTAATGCATTTATGGGGCACGATGTGCTGATTTGATATACAATATGGAATGCTTACATCAAACTGATTAACACAACGATCATCTCATTTACTTATTTGTTGTGGTAAGATATTTATACTCTATTCTTAATAGTTTTGAAATGTACCATTGCATTATGCACATTAGATGAGGTCCCACCACATACCCTTCCTCCTTCCAGCCTCCCGCCTCCACTCCCTGATTTCTCCCCTGCCCTCCTTCTTTCTGGACTGTAGCTGTTCTACCATTCTATGAATGTGTAGGTGAATCCTGTTTGGTGTTTCTTCAGAAATCTGTGGGCCAGAAGACCCTATGCCCAGCAGATGGACACAACTCGTGTTTGATGTTTAATAGACCATGGCAACACGGGATGCACACATCTGGCAGTTAAGATATGTGCATAGAGATATTTGGGGCATAGGTGATAACTAAGAAACCTGGCATCACGAAGTAAAACCATGATGGTGGTCATAGCACGTAAACTGTTGGTCCTTTCTTGTAACTCATTTCTAAAATGCACAGAATCTGATTCCAATATCATTTGTAGGTACAATATTTAGAAAACCTTTTAAACATTCTTGTAACAACTACATAAACTGTGTGTTGTTTCCCAGTAATCTGCAATGTTTACTGACACCAACTTAGTTTTATTTATATGAAAAGAGGGAAACTATAGAGAGAAATAATGCATAATGCCAAAGGGAAAAAAAGGGAATAGGGCATTGATATCAGGGGTATGCTAAGTCAAATATGTTTTTCCTTTTTCTTTTCTGGAAACCACAAACCCAAAATTCCTTTTCCCCTTGATATTACCCAGAATCTGCTACCATGAGACAGTTCCCATAATAATTTTGTGGACATAGTTTATATGCCCATTGCAAACCATTTTTGCTGGGTTTGATCTGAAAATATACAAGAAAGAGATTGAGCAGACTGTTTAACATATGAAGTGTCTATCAGAGAGTTATTCTTGGTGCTTGCCAAGTATTTAAATTAAATTTGGATTATCTGTCTCTCTGTGTGCTTAGCACACACATATTTTCCTTAGGCCATGAACTTCTGGTTGCTGATCAGTAGAAACAGTCCTTTTTGATTCCAGATAAGATGTAATGTGTATTCTTTAGCTACTTTATCTTTATTATGGGTTATAAAATGTAAACTAGCTCAATAGGAATCTGAAAAAGGAAGCGATCAGGAGATTGAGCTTCTGTACAGAGGATAATGCCGTGAGTACATCATTACAATTACATTTATAAATTTGCTGCTAGTTTTTCATCAATGTATGAAGAACATTCTAAGTTGTATTGCCATTGATGTTGCTCTACTTACAAAAAAATTCTCGTTAAGATGACAGGAAATACTGGAAGAGTAAACACTCATAGTTTCTTTCTTTCTTTATTTCTTTTTTTTTCAGTCTTAACAAGGATCTGAAGAATAATTAGAATAACTTGGATCCAGTCCTGAAACTCATTTGCTTATCAGGAAATAGAAGTGTGGTGGCTCCACAGATCAGCTGCAGACGCCTCCCAAGAAAGTGGAAAGGAGAAGGTGGTGTGTGCAGGGGAGGCTGCGGCCGCCGTCCTGTGCAGCTGAAAGCTCTCAGGTGGGCTATTCATGCTAAGGAAGCCAAGAAGGAACACAGGACCATGTAACCTGTGACAAACTCAAATGGCCTTTAAACAGTGATGCAGACTGAATAATAGTACACTGAATGAAAAATGTAATAAGTGTCTTACTTAATTTTAAATAAATTTTCCTCTCTTGGGCAACTCAAATCATGTCCATTTTAGCCACATGCTAACAAACAGAACAGAAGGGCAAATAGAAAATGATTGACTCAGGTAGAAAACCATGAATTTCCAAAAAAGTGAGATAATTCATATTTTAAACATCGTGTATAATGTTATGACCATGACTGTGCATAGTGTTACATGATTTACCATCATGCCCTTGGTTTATGCCGTGACTTTACCATTTTAGCAAGACTAAGAGATTTCTACTTAAAAATTTGAGAGGCCAGCGCACCAGTTCCTTAAAACAGGAACACATTTTCCAGTAACCTTTCCTTAAAATGCATCTCACATCTTAAACTCATCAGTTGCTTTAAAGTTTATGTCTTATTTCTCAAGTGTTTCCCATCAGATCATATCCATCGCTGCTTTTAAACTCACCACTACTAACAAAAAAATATATTAAACATCTGCTAGGCACAAACTACAGGGTTAACTCAAGGAAGATTAAAAAAAGAAATGATAAGTACAACATGCTATCAGCCATTGATTTCTGATTCTTTAAATAAAAGAACTGATTTTGAGGAGTGGTGCTGAGGGAGAGGCCAACCTTTACTTTAAGTTATCACTGGTTGGTGGCAACAGTGGATATACTGCCCATGCAAAGTACTTGAGGGATAATGATTCCGTCCAAGAAATCCTAGTCCTAAGTAGGTAAGGGGTAATTTATAACTATATATTACATATTAAATATCCATCAAGCTCCTCTCAAATTAATATCTTTTTTAAATCTAATTTCCAATGTAATAATGTTTGGAAGTGAATAGGTCATGAGGGTGAAGCCCTCACTAATCAGATTAGCTCCCTCATGCCCTCATAGAAAGAGGTGGTAGAGAACTCCCTCACCACTTCTGCCATGTGAAGACACACAGCAGAAAAACATCTTCTATGGACCCAAAGGGAATTAGTAAGGATTCAAAACACTTAGAAACGTGGCTAGTAATATTAGAAACTTGACATTTTGGCCTTTAGTTTCTGAATCTGTTACCCTCTTCTGTAAACGGTAAGATTTTGGCAATACTTCAGTGCTCCTGTGCATATTGGAAATAAGATCTAGGCAAGGCAGGATGTATGTTAACAGCTGAAGAGGAAAGAGCTTTTATTAGACCTAGTGTCACAAATGCTAGACTTCTCGTTAGGATTCCCACTAAAATTCACAGCATGTATTTCCTTGTTGTGGCTCTGGACCCACTTTGGAAATTAAAAATGTTGGTGATTAGATTTCTTTGAGTCTTATCTCCATATTTTTTAGCTTTTGGGCTTTGGGAAACTTTATTAATCTTTTGTAAACTCTCTTATTTACTCATCTATAAAACTAACCTCAGTAAACTTCACTTCATGGGGTGCAGCCAATTTTGAAAAGCCTGTTGGTTTTTGTACAGAACCACTTATATTTTTCACACTTGGACCCTTGCAAATACTGGTTTAAAAAGAAAAAAGATAATATAAAAATATACATTGGGGAAAGTAGTACTATACTGGGAAGGCACATTAGAAAATCATGTCAGTCTTTATCTCTATATCTCTGTCCCTTGCCCACCCTTTATGATGAAAAAAGTAAAGTCTAAGGAATGTTAACTCATTCTTCTTTAATTGAGATAGTTAATTATCATTGATTCATACTGATGATAAATTTATTTACATTATAATAATGTAGACTTGACATTAGGACATTTCCTGCTAACACTCAAGTGTCTATGTTTATTCAGCCAATAGATATTGCCAGAGATCTATGTCTGATAGCTGTGTCTGAATTTACCAATGGCTAAATTTCAATTTCCCTGAAATTTTTCCTGGCATTTTAATGTTCCCCCTGCCAAAGAAATGTATGACTTTGTTTCTCTTTTCTCTCCATTTTTAAATTTCATTTAGATATCCTGTTAGAATTAATCCCCTTTTTATGTCTATTGTACTATATTTTATTTTTCTATCCTAAGGGCCAGTTACAGTAAAAATCAGTATTGTTTTTAGTATGTGAAAAAGCAGAATCCACCAGTGTTGTTGCCCTTTTTATATCAACTCAAGATTTCATACACTTAAAAATAAGTGCCATCATTGTAACAATTATGTAAATACTTAAGAATAAATGAAAAATTGCTAAAAATTATTTTTATTTTATCCCAAATGTTAGTTTTTTGATAAATGCCATTGATAAAATTTCATAAATTACCAAATTTCAGTCATGAGAATTTTCTTTCTAAATGTAACAAATTTTAACTATAGTCAATTTCTTCCCTTACTGTCTGTAAATGATCCCAATTCTCTTCTTTTTTTTTTTGACTAGCATTTTTGTACACATCAAAACACTTGTCACTTGATACTTGAGCATTGTGTCAGAAGAAGGTAACTTGTCCCTGCTCTGGAACTGTTCAGTGAAATTTTTTTTAATGGACTTAAGAAACAATTTCATTTCATTTTTCAGACCGTACCACACTGTTTGCAAGTGATGTACTATTTTGTGAAATGCCTTTTTAGCTGAGCTGACAACTTATGTACAGTGAGAGTAGATTCAATTTGTAACTTAAAATGACTGTTAAGACAAATCAGCTCCGGGAAATTGGGTCTATAACAAAAACATACATAAACCCTCAGCAGTAGCAGTATTTTTCCAGTACCAGCAGAAGTAATGAAGTCTTGTTGATATTAAGCTACAGCACTTTAAAGTGAATGGCTGCCTAATTCTCAGATATAACAATCCATAACTCAGCTCTCCAGGGGCAGCTCCTGTATTACCTCATTTCTATATTCAGCAGTAATAAAAGATGTCATTCAGGTGACCTGCGGTGTACAATTTCATGCTATGGAAAGGAAAAGTTATCTCCTTTCCTCCATTTGCGCCTCTTCATGACCGATCAGAAATGACCCTGTCCTTCTCTCTTAGTTAGTTACTTGGTTGGGCTTCACCATGACATTATGGGATCTTGAATAACAAAAATCTTGAGGCCAAAAGAAAACTTAAAGGTTGATTTCTTTAAATTTTTTTTTTTACTGAATAATTCCAGAAATGAGTTGTGTAAGTATTCCTTCTTAGGAATCACTCCCTGGAGCCTATTCTGATTTTACACAGAGTGTTCTATGTTTATATAATGAAGAGTGGGAAGCTAGATTTGCTGATGTTTTCAATATAAATCTATTATTAATGGATCTGTTCACATTTTTAGAAAATTCATGTGGAATTAATTTTATGTTTTGTTTCTGAAGATTGGAGTTTTACATTCTTTTCCTTCGAGGTTAAAATATACTTTTTGTTCTCATTTATTTCTTAAAATTCTGTGTATTTAAAGGGTAGTTTTTGCTCTCCTAGTGTCCCTTTCCTGTTGCGCATATACATCAAGAAAATAAATACATAGGAACCAATACTGTTCTGAGAAAATGAGTATTTCTAATACCTCTATCAAAAAAAGCTTTAAAATGTGGAAGGACTAACAAACAGGATAAAATAATTCAATCAACTCAGGTTAAAACTCTTGGGGTTGAAAAATTTTTCAACAGTAGCTCTGAAATAAGTAAATTGATCTAAACTCTGCTTGAACATAATTCCTCATTTCATCTTGTTCAATATCTCAAAATAACAATTTACTACCCATTGTGAAATCCTTAGCCTTCACCTAACCTTAATACTGGGTCATTTGTACTATCACCTTAACACTTTAATTATTATTATTCATATTCTAATACTTGATTAATAAATCTAGCATCATCCCAGGAATAGACACATTTTCATAATGCCCTTGAAGCTTTGATGGTTGGGGACTGAGATATAAATGCTGTCCTGTGCCTTTTTCTACTACATCTAACCAGTCACAACATTTCATTAGCCATTAAAAGCTTTAGGACTACTTGAATTGTTCAATAATTACATTGTTCAGTTTTTTTGTTAATATAATGTATTAAAACATGTACATTTTTGCCAGTTTGTAATATTTTTGAAATGACTTTCTAAGACATTCCAAGGATAGAATCTTGAGACATTGCATTATACTTTATTAAGCTGATATAAATTATGAGTTTTCACACCTATCCAATCAATAGCTCATTCTTATACTAATTGCACAAATATTTATGGTGTTTTACTCTGTTAAGCTGACTGTTTATGAGACGAAGCTTACTGCCCTCAGAGAGTTTACATGCAAGTGGAGAAAAAAAATAAAGAAGTTGCATAGCAAATGTTTAAAGGTAAAGAATAGAGATTCACTCTCCTAGTCTGTAATAAAAAAAAAAAAATACAAGACTATGGTGTTTATTTTTCCGAAAACTGGAACATGGTGGATCATCGATAATTTTGAAGTAGTAAATGCATATAATACACAATAAATATTGTCTTGGAAATGACAAATACTGTCCTGAAAGAAAGACCATCAAAATGGGATCAGGGCAGGCAGAATTGTCTGCATTCCAGTATGTTTTACAACACTTAGTACAGATTAAAAAACAGATCTTTAGTTTACTCATAAGGGAAAAAGTGGTTAAAAAAAAAGAATCAAATGGGTATAGATTTGCGTATATTTTACACTAGACACACTTGCAATTTCAAGGAATAATACCAGTAAAGAAAAATCATATTCACCAAGCTCTGAAGAGTTTTTCTTGTACCTTTGTGAAAGAAAGCTGGCTGTTATTCCCCAGTTATACTTTCACACCGATGGACATAATAGCCTTGAAAACACCATTCTTGAATTGGAATAATACAGTGCCACAAACTGCACTCTCAGGGCCCCTCCTATTCTTTGTGTTTCTGTGACAAAAGGGCAGTTGAAAGCCATTTGCATAGTTTCTAGTCCTTGAAAAGACGTATTGTTTCCTTATCTTCTCTTATTTTGATAAAATATTCTTATACTCAGAGTGCTCTGATTGACAAGCTCGGCTCATCTTGGTTTTGGTCTACAGAGCAGGATAAAGTGAAATCCAATTCTGAGACCTAGCTACAATTTTGCTTAATATTCCCACTGCACAAAGTCATGATTTAGGAGGGAACAATAATTGTCCTACATTTAAAATGTTACTGAGAACGCAATGGGCTGAATTTAAAATGTACTTGCCAAGTCAGCCTACTCATTTTTTAAAAAAATAATAGTCATTTGTACATTACTGATGAATTATTATTATTATTATTATTTTAGGATTTACTTAGTTATATTTAAAAACTTAATAAAAAGGCCTGTGCTATAGAGGTGATCCTCAGTATTTGTCATGAGTACTTTGAACTTTAAATAGTCTTTACAGCATATTTATTAGTGCAAATTGTTATAACAACTGGAAATATAAGAGGAACTATAGCAACTCAAGGTGTTATTGAGATGCTGAAATTTTGCAAAATTTAATGAAGTTAGTAGTTAATTATTGACCTCTAATAATAGTGTACATTTTATCTACTAATCTGGAATCACCGTCCATTGTTATATAAAATTCATTTTTGGAGTCTAATGAGGCCCAAACAGCAGGCATTGCACAACCATTAATGGACCCTGAAATAGCCCCCAACATTTCCCAAGATTTCTTTTCCTTCCCCCCGAGATTGTTAAGCATTTTGTTTTATTTTCTCTTTCCTTACCATTAAGATATTTTATTACTCCAAAAAAATTATTGACTAGTTTATTTTGTCAGCATATTTAATATGAGAAGGTTTTAAATTTTGAGCTTTTGCTTACTTACAAAATATTGTGACTATGCCTTCCAGGTATAAGTTCATATCCCTTTGGATTTTCTGACTTACCAAATGGCTTGTGTTGTTGCTGTTGACAGTGGCCTTTTGAATTATTTAGCACTTAAAAAAAAATTAGTAACTTCTTCTACAGTGTACATGTGGAAAAGGAGCTTAGGATATGTTAAATCGGCTGACATAATTGAACCTTTCCCTATTAACAGGTTTTGGGTCCTGGTTGCTAATGGCTTTTTCCAGCTGATAAGTATTAATAGGTGCCTGAAGGGCTGGTTATATTTTGGTCATAACAGAAATAAAGGTAAAAGGTTGCCAGAATCACAGTGATACTCTACTGGGGGGAAAAATGAAAATCTTGCCTCTAAGTAGAATTAACCACAAAGAAAGATAGAAATAAAAGATACTAAGATATTTGTGTGGCATGCTATATATTGTTCTAGTTTTTATTATATTATTTACCATTTGATAAGACAAAAATGCAGACCCTTAATAGAAATTAAAACCGTTCTTTTCACCAGAGCTGATGAATAGAATCACACTGCCAAAGACTTGGTCGGAAGCCATTATTTGGAAGCTACTTCTTGTTCAGAAATCAGAAAATCCGTTTAAACTTGGGGTAGACAGCTGTGTGGAGTGTTATCAAGTAAGTGAAGTCTGCAAATTAGGAAGGCAGGAAAATATGCAGCTGGCAGTATAATCTGAAATGCAACAATTTTTGGAAATTCTTGGGAGCTAAAGAAGGGAAGAAGAGAAAGAAAGAAAAAAGAGAGAACCAGAAATGTTTTCTAGGCTAGATTTTTATATAAATCAATATTATATGAATGTAGCAAGTAAAGGCCTTGGTTACAGCCAAAGACTTTGAAATGGCATTTCCAATGCGATTCTATTATAATGCCAGTAGGACAGACCTGGGTTGACAATTTATGCCCGAGGATCACATGTGTGTGTACCACCACGCCAACAACGTTTTTTTCTTTAACCTAATTTAATTGCTTTTACTTTGAGGTTTGCAATCTTGCCACTTAAGGTTGTGAAATAATAGTTGACTCAGTGAAAGCGTATCAAATAATAATTGGCATCAGCAGGTATTAAAGAATTCTAGGTCCCTGGGAGGATGCTAGGAAAACTTTCCGTTAGAAACAACTGTTTCTTTATCAGCTTCAGTTCTTTGCTCCTGCTGCCCACCACTGCGTAACAGATCCCTCCAGAACTCAGACGTGAAGCGACAGTGATCACTGTGCGGCACGGTGGGGCTGCAGAAGGTGGGTCAGTTCTTCTCCGCGGGCCCCGGATGGGCTGGCCCGAAGGCAGGCCTTACTTGGCAGCTGGGACTGGAATCGTTGTACACTTCACTCAGCCTTCACTGAAGGGACCTGTCCAGACAGGTGGGACTCCGCCAGGGGCTGTCATCTGGGGACCTGCCCAGGCTCTCTCCACACGACCACTCAGCTTCCTGACAGCAGCCCACTGGGCTCCCAAGTGAGTGTTCCGAGGAGATAAAGTGGACAAGCATGGCTTCCTGAGGCCCAGCCTTGGAAATGTCTAACATTCCCTCCCTCATAGAGTTCTCCCCAGGTTCAAGGAAGGGGAGATCATTGGACCCGCGACATGCTGGAAGGATTTCTGGTTAACGTTTTAACAGGAGCAGGGGAAGGGAGAGGTCTTGTGGAGGCCTCTGAAAACACAGTCTGCCCTTCCCCTCTCCCACACAAAATACATTCAATCTTGTCCCCTCATCCACGCATTTTCAGACACTGATGGTATATGAACAATTAAGTTCACGAACATCCTGGAAAAAGTGCTACTCATCTCATTGCTAATCTCCTTCAAAGCACTCCCCGTGGGAAGCTCTGAGCTGATGCCAGTGCCCAGTCAGGGCTCCAGAGCAATATGGGGAACTCTTGTTCTGGAGTGGCCATCAGAGCAGTCATCATCGTAGGTTGGACGATTTAGTTCACCAACGAGTTCGTGAAGTTAACTGTCCAACCACATATATTAGTTTGCCGGAGCCACCATAGCAAACACCCCAAGCTGTGCAGGTTAAACAATAGATACATGTTTTTCTGCAATTTTGGAGGCTGGAAGCATGAGACAAGCTGTTAGCGGGGCCGGGTGGTTCAGATCTCTAACTTCTTGGCTTGTATGTAGCTGTCTTTGTGTGGTATTGTGCCTGCGGGTTTCCAAATTTTCTTTAAGAATATAAATCATGTTTGATTAGGGCCTAGCCCAGTGCCCTCATTTTAATACCTCTTTAAAAGGACCTATCTCCAAATGTAATTATATTCTGAGGTGGTTTGAGGTAGGACTTCAGCACATGAACTTTGGAAGGACATAGTTCAGCCCGTCCCCTGGCAGCAGCTTGAAGCCTGGCTGACTGTGCACCCCCACTGTCTCCAGGTGCAGATGATTCTACTTGGTTGCAAGCCCTGAGTACTGGCCGTGAGGCTGTCCTTCCCATCTGAAGACCTGGACCGAGGAGAGAGGTTATATGCCCTTCCTCACTCCTAGCACATCTGTGTGCAATGCAGCTTGGGGGTACAGACTGTCAACACTCTCCATCTAAAAGGGGGAGAGAGAGCAGGAGCCACATGGCAACCGTCCACGACAATCTGAAATCCCGGGGAACACACCACACGCTGCTTGTTCCCTGAGTCGAGCTTCATCTCCTCAGTTCTCTGAAAACATAAACTGCAGGTCACTGTGTCGGAGAGGGTGCTTGTGTATTTGTAGGGCGAGCTCATTCTCACAAACGCTCTTGAGGTGCTCACCATTTTTTACTGCAGGTAGAACAGGACCCGGGCAGGCTATGTTTTTCAAAGCCAGACACCCCGATGCTCTTCTTATTATGTTATGTTGACTCTGCTCTCACTGAGTGGATATAACTCATCCCTTTGTTTTTAGGAGGAATGGGGGGGGCAGGGCTACACCAAATAAGGGAATATGATGAAATGATGCAAATGAGTCTGACGTTGAGCCGTAAAGTGTCGTGCTTTCCTGATGTTCTTGGGGGACACTTGTGCTTGGAACTGGGTCACCATGCTGTGAGAAAGACAAATACCAATTTCAAAAAGACCCTATGTAAATGTCCCGGATGATAACCCCACCTGAGGTCCCAGCCACCAGCCAACATCAATCTCCAGACGTGAGTGAGTGACGTGCTGATGGCTGCAGTGCCTAGAATCCAGCTATCTCCAGGCTCCCAGCTGCTCTCTGATACCAACCAGGCAAGGGCAAGGCACCTCCTCCAAGCTTGTTTGAATAACAGTAAGAAAAAAAGTTCATTGATATTTGATATTACAGTTTTAGGATGAATTGCAACAGTTTAGTGTCTGAAAGGAAGTTATTGCTCTAAGAACCTGTGAGCTCTGGGCCAAGGGGGTGGGCAGAGCCGAAGAAGTTAAACAGTCACAAACCAGCGGGGAATGGGAGGGTCAGAGACCCACGAAAACACATTGTATGTGACTGTAGGGACAGTTCACGAGAGAGCTTGTGAGACAGCAGAAAGCTGACGGGCCTCAAGGAGGCCACGGGAGAGAACTTAGAGGAAAATCTTCAAAAGCATATTAAAAGCTGGCCAAAAAGGAGTCCCTTGTTAAGCAGAAAGTTGACAGCACCATTATTCGGAGCAACATGAGAAATTTTAAAAGGTCTGTAATCAAGTTGATTATATAGTAAAGAAATTTTGACAGAAGATAGTGAAGAAACGTACCACTGGATTCTGCCTCACCGCCTGTGACCTGAGAGAGACGGTGGGAAGCTCGGGAAGGACCCATGACATGGGAGGAGCAGGACATGCTGGGTTCAACATGAAAGTGTCCTTCATTCCTGAACTTTTCAAGTGGGAAATTATGCTGAAATTAAGAAGTGACTTTTGGGGGGAGAATGCATCCAGGGTATTACCAGGAAAACATGGTATGAGGATAAAGCTGGGGGCACAATTGAAACCGTGGGGCTCTTACAGCGATTACGGTGATGCCCCACAGACCCCTTCAAGCTGGTACATTAGTATGATTGTTCATATTAAATGTGATATATAGTATTGATTCAGAGAAAAAAATCACCTTAAGCTACTAAGCCAGTTCTTTTCCTGGGTAATAATATTATTCTACTTTATTATACAAGGTTACCTCATATTCTCAATCTCTACCATGTACATCATTTATTTAGTCATTATTTTAATCAACTTTATAGGATTAACAGGGCAGATATCATTATTCTCTATTAAGTCCGATGGCATTAAATTCCTTGAGGTCAGCTTAAATATCTGTTCATCTTTGTTACCCCTTAAGCCCTTGACCAGTTCTTCAACTGTAGGAAATTTCTACCGTATGCCAGGCAGTGTTCCCGTTATTCAGTGGGAGTCCCTGATCAGTTTTCAGAAGGACCTAATCCTGGTAATGCTATCAGACCAAAATGTACAACAAGGCAACTAACCAACGCTGAAAGGTTAAATAAATTTCCCAATTTTATATCACTGCTGTGTATGAGAATGAGAATTCTATTCTGGTCTTTCTTTTTTGAAAATAAGGAAGTAAATTTTCAAGTTTTACTCCGGTGTCTCACACACTTAGGACACACACACACACATGCTAAGACGAAAAGATGTAACATTTTATTTCTAATCTTCTGGCTCTAAAACACAGAGACTTTTCAGTTTTGGTATCTCCCAATAAGTCATCCTAAAGCAATGTTACATTTCTGTATCAGTTATACATACCAACAACCCTTTGCTTTAAATATTTTGAATTTAAAATTAACATTGAAAAGAATCATTCATTTAACATTTATTGTATAATATTTTAACTGTGAATAAACTGCAGAACTATTAATATATTTGTGATTTACATACTTTATTTTCTTTAAAAGAGGTCATCTAGGACCATATTTGCATTATCATTTAATTATATGACACATATGAATAAAACAGATGTTGTTTACTGTGTTTCCCTGAAAATAAGACCACCCCCAAAAATAAGCCCTAGCAGGATTTCTATGCATTTGTTAAATATAAGCCCTACCCAATAATAAGACCTAGTGATGGGCATGGCTATGCATTCCCAGGCGGAGTGGTGAGGAAGACCAGAATACCTTTTATCTGCCACAGCTCATTTCTCTGAGCCGTTTGCACTTACATGGGTGTATGTGTGGTAACCACGGTTGCAGACATCCTACTGCGCACGTGCAGACGGCTAGGGGAAAGGAGTTCACACAACACTAGCACCAGCCCCACCAACAAGGTCGGCTCCCCTGTCAGGTTCCAGAAGATGACTTAACTGTACTTAAATAAATGTAGATTGTTATATTATACTTAATAAAATTAAGACATCCCCCTGAGACTAAGCCCTAGTGTGTCTTCTTGAGAAAAAATAAATATAAGACAGTGTCTTGTTTTTGAGGAAACACAGTATGTGGACGGAGAATATTTCAGATTTCTTAAATTCTGTACATGTGCATGGTAGTAGGTACTTGAAATTATTTTATAATCTAGTGACAATCTTTTTTGACCTGGAATTGTCTTTCTTCTCATTGGTGTGAAGAGCCCAGCAATGTGGAGAAAAGGAAATGTGTTGTATCCTTCACTCAGTCAGCCGTCCACTGATTCATGCTCCTTCCAACAACGTGTCCTAACCCGGGTGGGAGACACTGTGCTCATCCTGGATGTATTATATCCCGGAGCCCCGGCAGATAAAAGGAAAAATAACTGCAACATGTAGCATTGAAAGTGTTCTGAGAAAGCTGTATGAGGCCTGACAATTAAGTTCATGAACTTGCCGTCAATTGCCTACGTTGGCAATGCTGTAGAAACAGCTCAGTGAGGTTGCGTAGCCTTGGTGTATCAGGGTCCCACAGCCATGTTCCTGTCAGCATGCAGTGGTGTCTTGCTGTTCATTATTGTTGTTGGATGTTTTTCCGCCTGCATAATGACAGATTTGACAGCCATTCCAGAATAAGAGTTCCCACACTGCTTTGAGGGGCAGATGAGGCACTGGCATCAGCGCACAGCCTCCCAGGGGTTGTACTCTGAAGGAGACCATAGCGATACCCAGCAATGACGTGTGCAGCTCTTTTTCTAAGATGAATTCTAGCAATTAGTTGTCTGACCTCCTATACCAGATAAATGGAATATCAGAGAAGGAGGACCAGGAAGCTTCTAGGAAGGAAGATTTTAGCTGTTGTCTTTCTTTGTAGCCTCACTGTCATGAAAGTGGGTGTCAATTCTATTTTTCTGTTGCCTTACTAGGCACCCTAGAAATATTCTCTCCTGAAGCAAGCCAGAGGACTTCTTTTTACAGATTCTGATAGAGCGTTAAAGTATTTCAGGAAAAGTAAGCACTTGCACTCATTCACAATAGAAGGCTCAAGTACAACAATTTTAAAGAACTGGCAAAATGAATAAAAATTAATACAAATTGTGGTTTTATTTATAAGAATGTGATTTACAAAGCTTTAAAAGTGCATATCCCTTCTCTCTAGAAGCAGGATAGAAGGACTCTACCCTTGGTGAATTTGCCAATGTACAGTATTTGGAGGGCTGGAGAAGTAATTATATTGTTATAAAGTATCTAGATTTTTGCTCTTTATTTATTAATCCCCTTAGATGCACAGTATGTTTTACAATAATAAGTTTTTCCCTAAAGGTGACAATTATTTTCTTCACATACACAATTTGCTCCTTTAAGTGTTCAGGGGTGTTTAGTTCCTTTGTGATCCTGTCTGTTTTTGTCATTAAGGAACATTCAAAAATAACACTTCATTTGCCTTAACTGAGCCAATCTATCAGTTTCATTGGTTTTGGAAACTTGTCTTTTTTTTTGTCTTGGGTTATATTCTCTTCCTATTCCTTACATTTTATGGTTAAGAAATAGAAATTTATGAAGTAAAATTATATAGAAGTGAGTTTTTACTTCTCCAGTTGTTAGACCAATTACTGGTATTCACTACGGGCACATGGGCTTAAGTAGGCCTTTCCGATTATTCCGAGTTTATATGTGAGCAGCAGAGAGTGCATTCTTTATTCTAGAGGGTGTTATAAACATTAATTAACTCTCATAACAACCCTGGGAAATGTGGGCTGTATTATGTCTATTCTGTAGATAAAGGACTTGCAACTTGTAATCAAGCAGCACTGAGCTAGATACTAAAGGGTTTCTCACGAACAAGGCGATATTGTCACAGGTTTGTACAGACAAAAAAAAAAAGTGCCACATTTGGTAGGCACTTTCATTTGTGCCATTTTTTTACTCAGTAAATATTACTTTGGTTGACTGCATGCAAGCTATTAAGCCCACCCACATGCTTCCGTGTTTCTCACAAAGTTATTCTCTAAACACTTTTTAAAAAACTTATATTCATAGTTACTTGTCACCCAGTTTATTCTGTAGCTTTGCTTATATCTTTTTATTCTGAATTTAAGAATTACTGGTATTGGGTTTGCCCATTTCTCGCCACCCATGCTTTTCATGTCATGTATTTCTAAACCTGTTCTCATGCTTCTGCGGGAGTTCTGGATAGGAGCATTCTCTCCTCATCTCTAGATAGAACTCCTCCATTCCCTCCTCATCTCTAGATAGAACTCCTCCATTCTCTCCTCATCTCCAG
>CAUYQV010127048.1:0-15622 GCA_963574575.1 Galagoides demidoff
GGGCAGGTTCAAACCTGCCAGTCCCAGTGTATGTGGCCAGCACCATAACTGTAGAAAGAGCCAGCGCAGAGAAAAGACCCCAGGCACCAGCTGGAAGAGGAAGTGGCTTTATTCACCCACCAGGAGACTCAGAGGACTAGTTTTCTAAAAACCCAACCCATTGACTCAATCTCTGGCCTTTTTAAAATACATTTTAGGGCTTGGGTGTACATGAAAGTCTTGTGATTCAGGGGAAAGTCAGGTTGGCCCATGCCCTTGGTACAGGGTCACTTGTCCTCAAAGGCAACAGAAGGTTAGGGAAGTTACAAGGTTACTGCATAGGTCTAGCATGTACCCTGGGAAGGACATATAGAGAGACATCTGTTGCAGTAGAGATAGCAATTAGTGGCTTTTGTACATGTCACCATGCCCAGGGTTCCCTTGAGTTTTGAGTGGAAAATCGAGTTGTTTGACTTTTATTTTTTTTGATAGGTAGGAGGAGAGTTGCATGATATGAAGGTTATCAATTGAAAGGATATAGATAAAAATAGATGTTTGGGGATACAGAGCTCCTTTGATACATAAGGTTTGAGAGTATGGGAGGATCATAAGATTCTGATGCCTAACTCTCCGGTGTTACAAGTGAGTAAACTGAAGCCTAGAGAGGTTGAGTAACATGGACAAGCTGATGGGTCTACTTTGGAGAAAAATCAGATCTAAACCTTGCTTCCATTTGAATTCTCTCTAATTTTGGATTTTCATCATTATAAGCTGCATATAATATTTTTCTATAGCCTGAGCAAGAGCAAGACCCTATATCTACTAAAAATAGAAAAATTAGCCAGGCATAGTGGTGTGTGCCTGTAGTTCCAGCTACTTGGGAGGCTGCCAGTAGATGGCTTGAGCCCAGAAGTTTGAGGTTGCTGTGAGCTATGATGAAGCCACTGCACTCTAGCCAGGGTGACAGAGTGAGACTCCTTCTCAAAATAAATTTTTAAAAAATGTTTTTTTCTACGCAGATATGCAGCATTAGACAGTCAGCAGCTGATATCAGCTCACCTGACTCCTAACCCAGGTGTGTGCTTTTCCTGATGTATCCTGCTTCTTCCTCTAACTAAACCCTTTTTCTGTGGCCACCATGTTTACTTAATACAGCAGTCCCCCGCCACCACCACCTTTTCCTTGGTTTTGCTTTCCATGGTTTCAGTTACCTGTGTTTAACCACAGTCTGAAAATAGGTGAGTACAGTACAGTATTTTTAGAGAAAGAGACCATGTTCACATTGCTTTTATTACAATATGTTATAATTGTTCTACTTTATTATTAGCTACTGTTATTAATCTCTTAATGTGCCTAATTTATGAATTAAACAAGATCATGGGTGTTTTGGTGTAGGAAAAAGCATGTATATATAGGGTTCAACACTATCTTCAGTTTTAGAGATCCACTAGAGGCCATGGAGTATATCTGTGAATAAGGGGGGACCACTGTTTATTATAACAGCACATCACAAATGTTGGAGAACTCTAACCCTCCAAGATGTTACCAGAATGGGGCAATGTACAGCAAGAAGCCCTGTATTTAGATAAATGTATGAGATAAATCTGTTTCTGTCAGAGCCATTGTTAATAGCTTCCCATAGCCATTTTATTGTTGTTACAGTTTTGGCCAGGGCGGGGGCCGGGTTCAAACCCACCACCCTTGGTATATGGGGCTGGCGCCCTACCACCTGAGCCACAGGCACTGCCCCCCACAGCCATTTTAAAATAAGCTATTTTGCAAATGTTCTTCTTAGCAAAGTATCTCAAGAATGGAAGAAAAAGTATCCAATGTACTCAGCCCTATTATGAAACTAATTTATAGCTTTCATATGAAAGCTATAACCTAATTATAGCCTAGAGTATGGGGAGGAGGGAGGGGGAGGGGTGGGGAGGGGGTGGATAGATGGAGGGAGGGTGATTAGTGGGATCACCTCTATAGTTTATCTTATAAGGGTACAAGTGACTCTTTCTAAAAGTAGAATATAAACGTCTTAACACAACAACTAAGAAAATGACATGAAAGCTATGTTAACCAGTTTGATGAAAATATTTCAAATTGTATATGAAAACACACTGTACCCCATGATTGCATTAATATACACAGCTATAATTTAATAAAAAATAAAATAAAATAAATTAACCACTACCAAAACAAAAACAAAAACAAATTGCCAGGTTGGGGTTAGACGAAAGATAGTGTTTTTCAAATTCATCTTACCACAGACCTAGTGTCCTTGGAAAATGCAGTATTAAAGGGATGGATTTTCATATTTTTCCCAAAGCTGAACCACCATCTTGCTTCCATAATTCAGCTCAGCTCTGCCTTCTTTGGTCTTCTTTCTGGATCTCCATCGTTATTACTAATTTTCACCTTCTCACACTCATTCTTATACTCCCCTCCTTCTATTTCTCCACATTTCTGTATTTCGTGGTTTCTCTGGTTTTGGTTCTCTTTCTCAGTCTCCCTGTCTGCGGCCTTTATTTTCAGGATAAAGAAACATGGCGAGACAGTATCCCTGGAGGTTTTATTTAAGGAAAACCAGTGGGGGGGGGGGGTGTCACTCAGAAGCACAGGATCAGCTCTAACGTAATACCAACCTCAATACTCCCACCCCCTAAGGTGGGCTTGTGGGAAAGAACATCACGTACCAGATGCCTGGAAGTGCCACGAAAGTCACTGTCCCTATTGTTAAGTCTTGCTCATCTTCAAGCCCAGTAGCAGAATGTCTCTGCCAATTACACAGGCAGAGGAGAAGCCCCTCTCCTGACATCTGTGCCTAACAAGCAAGTCAGTCCCAGGCTGGCAGTCAGCTTCTTCTCTCCTGACAAACTGCCACTCTGTCTGGGGTGGCATTTGTGTTTTGACTGGAAGAATCATCCTCCCTTATTAAGATTTGCAGCAATTATCACTGTGCATGGTGCTGTTATCTTCCTAAAGTGTTCTGTTTTCTACAGCTGCCTGTATCCTCAAAATTCTAGCAGTAATTTTGAATATATTTTGCCCAATGGGTAAGAGCTATCATCATATGGTTTTCACATCCATAATTCCTTTCTTTTCTTTTCTTATGTTTTTTGAAACAGTCTCACTGTGTCACCCTGGGTAGAGTGCCATGGCTTCATAGCTCACAGCAACCTCAAACTCCTGAGCTCAAGCAATCCTCTTGCCTCAGCCTCCCAAGTAGCTGGGACTACAGGTCCCTGCCACCACGCCTGCATATTTTTAGACAAGGGCGTCTTGCTCTTGCTCAGGCTGGTATCAAACTTTTAAGCTCAAGGGATCCACCCGCCTCAGCCTTCCAGAGTGCTGAGATTACAGGAGTGAGCCACCAGACCTGGCCCTACAATTCCTTTCTTTTCAAGGGCCTTCACAGACCTAATGACAGCAGCAGGGGTGTGATTGTGATGATTTCAATCAGATGACAGTGTTATTAATGCAGAGCAATATTAATGCTGTTCCAATTAAATAGGCCTCTTATTCTTGTACTTTCCCCCGAACATTTTCACATTCATCCTCAAAGTGCAATGTATTTTATGCATCTTTATTTCAAGGAATTTCATGACAGAGACCACAAAACCAAATAATATCAAAGTCAGGGATGAGTTATGGACGGGTAGAGATCTGAATAAACTTTACAAATACTCAACATTCATTTCAAATTTTGGTACTGTCTATAAGAATAGATCAAAAAAATAGATCTGAAAAGGTCAATGGTAAGTGTGCTTTTCTATTTTCTACTGTAATGCCTTTCCTAAAGACATAATATACTCTTTTTACTATTTTATGTTGAACTCAAATCTTTCTATGGCTGGTTCCTACCATAGAGTTAGAGCAGCAGCTGATCATTGGTCATTTAAAGGAGTATTTTGTTGTATCTTGGGATCTATCAGCCCTGTATGTATGCTCTAATAAACACATCAACAGAATGTCCCATGTGACCCCTCACTCCACCTTACCTTTGGGACTCACTAAATGGTACTGTCACTACCTGCTCCAAAGCCACCCACACAGGTACAATTGAAGGAAACTGTAGTAGAGAAGAGGCATGATCTGATAACACCCAGATCTTTTCCAGGGAAAGAGAGGCTAAAGAAGAGTCCTCCTGCTATGAACCTGAGAATCATGTAACCTGGTAAGTACTACCTGGCTGGCCATTAGTTTAAGTAAGTTACTTGTTTGGACTTAGGTATCACACCAAGGTGTTAAATTTAATCTCTGAAGATTTATGTGGCTCAGACTCAGAATGTTCTTAAGAACACACATTTCCCCCCTTGTCATACTGCATCCAGACCCTATAACTGGACCAGAGTTAAGAACTTGGCCTGAACTGGCTCACATGACTGCTGAGTAGTAAAGCCTAAAACCTTTGGACAGCAGAGCTGCAGACCTTCAATGTGAGAATCCAGGGGCTAAGTCTGTTTAAGGCAGGTGTCTTGGTTCCTTTCTAGTATCACAGCAGATGGGGATAGTCCTGTGCCTTTCTGAAATCCCCTGCACATAGTAAAAGTCCCATTCAGATACGTTCAGCTCAGGTAACAGAAAACCCAACTCAAAGCAGCTTAAATGAAAAAGCCATTTGTTATGTCAGAATTCCAGAGGTAAGATGGCTCCAAGGTAGATCATGTTGGCAAACTGAACAACATCATCAGACCCTAATTCTATAGTATCTTCCTGCTTTGACATCAGGCTGGTGCCTGTCACCATTGTAAGAGGACTACCTTAGCTCTGAGACTAATTCTCAGGGCAAGAGACCATTTCTTCCCACCTCCCACCCTGTTCCATGTCTCATCTTAAGAAAAAGTAACTATTTCCTAGAAGCCTTCATGTCACATGACCATCTTAACCGATCACTGTCAAGGAGAATGGGATTACTGTGGCTAGTTTAGACTGTGGTTCACAATCCTTGCAGCATCTTTGAATATCTGGGACTAAGTAGGAAACTTCTAAAAACACCGATGCCAAGGACTATCTCCAGACTCTGTGATTTCATTGGAGTGGGAGGCCCAGATATGAGTATTTTTAAAAGCCACCCTTAGTGACTCTAATATGCAGCCAGAATTGAGAGCCACTGATAGACTAATCAGGAATTCCCCCTGGATCATGTCAGGGAGAGATGAAACTATGAGAAGAAATGACTATTGGATATGCAACCCATAGATGATCCAAAAATGCTTTTTAAAAAATTTTCTGAAAGAAGATATACAAATGCCAAACAAGCACATGAAAAAATACCCAACATCACTAGTCACTAGAGAAATGCAAATCAAAACCGTGATGAGATACCACTTCACACTCATTAGGAGGGCTGATATCAAAAAATTGAAAATAACAAATGTTGGTAGGATGTGGAAAATTGGAACTCTTGCGCACTGCTGGTGGGAATGTACAATGTTGCCATTGCTGTGAAAATAGTACGGTGGTTCCTTAAAAAACTTTTTTCTAATTTTCTATATGATCCAACAGTTCTGTTTCTAGTTATACACCTTAAGTACTTAAAGGTAAGTTCTCAAAGAGATATCTCTACACCCACATGTTCATAGCAGCATCATTTATTATAGCCATGAGGTAAAAGCATAGCTGGGCATTGTGGTGGGCACCTATTGTCCCACTTACTGGGAAGGCTGAGGCGGGAGGATCACGTGAACCCAGCAGTTAGAGGTTGCTATGAGCTAGGCTGATGCCATGGCATTCTAGCATGGACAAAAAAGTGTGACTCTGTCTCAAAAAAAAAAAAAAGTGAAAACAACTTAATTGTCCATTGATGAATGAATGGATAAATAAAATGTGGTATACATAATGGAATATTATTCCCCTTTAAAAGGACAAAAAGGTAATTGAAATAAACCAATCACAAAAAGAGGAATACTCTGTTTAAGAGGAAGGAAATTCTGACAGTATATAGACGAACCTTGAAGTTTTAAGGTAATTGAAATAAACCAATCACAAAAAGAGGAATACTCTGTGATTCTACTTACGGAGACACCTAGAGTAGTCAAATTCATAGAGAAAGTGGAATGGTGGTTTCCAGAGCTGTGGGTAGTTAATTGTCAATGGATATGGAGGTTCGGTGTTTTAAGATGAAGTGTTCTGTGGGTGGATGGTAATGATGGTATCACAAGTGGAGGTACTTAATGCCACTGAGATAACGCATTTAAAAATGATCATGGTGGCAAATTTTACCACAATTTTAAGAAAGATGTTTGTTGAGTAGATGCAAGCTGAGAATTTGTACCGCTTGTCTTCTATACCTGTGCCTAGATGGTGGGTGGACAAGGGAGGGGAAGCTGCACTGGACAGGGGCATCCTTAGAACAACAGAGCAGTCATTCTGAGTTCTAGTGATGTTTAAAGAGGGAGGAAAGGGTGGAAAATAAAAATTGGGAGGGAAATTCCAGGAATAGCTTACCCATACTTCACCTAGTTTGTTATCTTTTTGGGAGCCCCTGCCAGATGCCCTGCTGAGAGCCTGGAAAGATGAGACAGCCTGAGGCCCCACACACTTGCAGGCCTCAATGAGGTTTTTGCAAGAGTCAAGTTGACCAGATGTCTACTCAACTCTCAATTTCCCATTCTAATAAAGACTCTGGGGACTGGGTAATCCAAGCTACTGATGATAGCAACGTCTCTTATACCAGGGGTATATAAGAATGCTGATGCTTAAATTTGAATCACTCAGGCAAAGAGGAAATTTACAGCTCTTAAATAAGATAGTGAAGTCATGTTTCAAAATGTGGACTTGTAACAAGCTGGAAGCTCTCCAGCCCCACGAGTTTCCCTTTCTGCAGCTCCACTTCCAGTACGGGCCATCGGCTCCAGGTCTCTCTGTCCTCCAGTCTCAGGGGTGCTCTGAGGCCAATGAAAGAAGCCAGCTTTCCTCATACTCTGCCTCCACCTCTTTCACCATCCCCTCTGCTTCTCTGTTTACTGTCTGTTTTTCTCACCACTTCTCAAGACAGAGTATATATCACTAAATATTTTAGCTAAAAGGGCTTTGGGGGAGACTACTGCTGATAGAAAGTCTTCATTCTAATCTAAAAAAAAGACTTTGCAGTTTTAAAATCGTGTTTCCAGAAATGTGGAGAGCAGTCCATCTGGCTCAGAATTACCTGGGACACTGGTTAAAAAGTAAACTGCTCAGTAATAACCAGACCCATGGTGCCAGCATCTCTGGGGGTGGGCGGGGTGGGAACGGGACCAGAAGCCTACCCTTTTCGAGGGTCTCTGGTGATTCCAAAGCCACTGAGGATTGAGAACCAGTCTTACTTTGGGAAGGCTGCCAGAGATGAACTGTGAGTGAATGTTCAGGAACTAACCAAGTCCAGATGCAAAGGAAAAAACATTTATTGAGGAATGTCTTTTGAGTTCTTCTATAAGTCACTTAAACTTGACAACAATATTCCAAAATTAAGTATATTACAACCTCTACTTCCAAGGTAATCAGTGGGAGATTGAGTAAGGTTAAGTGATTGTTCTAAGAACTTGAAACTGGAACTTGAATCCAGTTCTAACTGAAAGCCTGTCACTATGTCAGCTCCCAGAATCTGTCCACTTTTGTGTGTGTGGGTAAAGTAGAGAGGATGTCAAACTGATCAAAACCAATCTTCAGGCTCTGTATTCATTATACCAAGTGATCTATAATGAAAGCCCTTCACTCAGAAGAGTCCCAGAGACCTTGGGGCACCAACTTCTTTCCCCACTTAAAATAGAAGCAAATAACACCTCCCTGATGGGGTGTGACATCTAACAAAAGGGAGCAACACACCCTCACATAAGGAAGAACTAGCCAAGTCCAAGGGTGTGGTCTGATATTAAATGTTCCCTTTCAGATCGCACTTGGGCTCTGACCAACTCTACTTGTGAGCTCTTTTGTGTGGCAGCCCGGACTTCTTCCTTTCTCTTCTTCACCAAGGGGAGACTGGGTCAAGGTTCCTGGGAAAAGAGATTGTATATTCTGGTAGGCAGGGAGCCAGTCTGATAATCCTCCCACAGGGTTTAGTAGGCTACAACTATGTGCAAAGGTTAAAGATGAATAAACCAATCCAGTGGAGGAAGGAGATCACTGGACAGCCTATTTTAATAATGGTGGGTGATAGGGTAAAACCCCACCCAAACGGGGTAGACCCAACTAGAAGAATCAACCTCCTACACTCTCCCACCAAATGTCCCACCTAAGAAAGATGAATGGGTCAACCTGCCCTATCCCACCAGATGTCCCACCTAGGAAAGGTAAATGGGCCAACCCCCACCCTTACATCAGATGCTCAACCCAGGAAAGGGAATGTCCCAACCCCCACCTTCCTGACCTTTAACCTACCCCCTTTCGCCGTTACCCACATGGGCATTTCTTCCCGGTTGGAAATCCTACCCCACCTGCACCCAGGTGGAATAAAGCCATTTTAATTGCCCGAAGCAGGCCTCCATCAGAATAATCTTTCATCTTTGGCTCCTTGACCTTTCAGTGGGTACATGCACAAGACTTTTGAGGAGCACTCAGAGTGATGCCTAATCATAGTAACCCAGCCCAGGCCTGGACAGTGAGACAGGGGAGAGAAGGATTCCTGGAAGAAACCATGTCTGCACAGAGGCTTAAAAGGGCAAGTAGGAGTGGAAAGAGGCTGGCAGGGGAGACAATGTGAGCAAGAGCCAGAACAAAAGAAATCACACGGCCCGGCACACAGTGACTTGTGCCTATAATGCTAGCACTCCAGGAGACCGAAGCTTGTGGATTGCCTGAGCTCATAGGTTCAAGACCATCCTGAACAAGAGCAAGACCTCGTCTCTAAAAATAGCTGAGTGGCACCAGTTGCTTGCAGTGGGTAGGGAGCTGGCCACATACACCCAGTCTGGTGGGTTCCAACTGGCCTGAGCCAGCTAAACAATAATGACAACTACAACAAAAAGCCAGGCGTTGTGGCAGGCACCTGTAGTTACTACTCAGGTACTTGGGAGGCTGAGGCAAGAGAATCACTTGAACCCAGGAGTTTGAGGTTGCTGTGAGCTATGACTCAACAGTACTCTACCAAGGGTGACAAAATAAGACTGTATCTAAAAAAAAAAAAAAAAAATCACATGATGTGCAGACCAAAAGAATAAAGCCATATCCATTGTAGACAACCATTTCAATATGGCTAAGTCAGTACACTGTTTTTCAGCAGTTTTTCCAAAGAAGTTATTTCCCCAAAGGTCTTTTGGCTACTGCTGTTTGTACTTAGTTTTGACCAGCATATGAACTCTGAAATTAAGTTCAAGGCCCAATGGAAATTAAACTGGACTCCTAATGTTGCCGGACCAAGGAGGTTGTCTACCTGTCACCCACACCAATCAACAGAGAGACCAACAGTTTCACTTTTATTTACAGGAAAACCAGTGATTCCAGAGAGCAGCAGGGATAGCTCCCCAAAGAACTGCTCTGTCTTCCCTTTTCCCTTTGTTACTTTATTATAGTCTCCCAGTAAGCATTAGCAATGTTATTACCTATTATACTATACATCAAACAGATTCTCTCTTGTAGGTTACAAAGTTACACAGTATCTTCCTATCTTAAAGTGATTATATCTAGTCAACACTTTACTGGGTACAGAGTGCCCTGGGTCCTTGACCGGTACCATGGAGTTTAGTTTCCCAACTTATCTATGGCAGTAGGCTTTGGAAGTGAATAAATGATCTCCGGATGTCAGCACATAGGCTCATCTGGCCTTGTTAAGGCCTGGCCAGCAGTGCCCTGCATGAAATGGCTATTCAGGTTAACAGTGAGTGGTAACACTAAGAAATCAGACTGTGGGAAGATTATTGTAACAAGTCTTTTCAATAGCATTTTAGGGCTTGGCATGGTGGCTCACACCTGTAATCCCAGCACTTTGAGAGACCAAAGCAAGGGAATTTTTTGAGGCCAGGAGGTAGAGACTAACCTGGACAACATAGCAAGACTCTACTTCTACTGTTAAAAAAAATTCGGCTGGGTGTGCTAGCAGTCTGGGAGGCCAAGACCAGAAGATTGCTTCGGCTTATGAGTTCAAGACCAGCCTGAGAAACAGTGAGACCCTGTTTCTACTAAAAATAGAAAATTCAGCTCAGCATTATGGTGCAAGCCTGTAGTCCCAGCTACTTCAGAGGCTGAGGCAGGAGGACCATAAGTGAGCCTAGCAGTCTGAGGTTGCAGTGATGATGTCACTGCACTCTACCCAGGGTGAAACAGTGAGACTCTGTCTAAAAAGAAAAAAAAGTTACCGGAGTGTGGTGGTGTGCATTGTAGTCCTAGTTATTCAGGAGGGTGAAGCAGGAAGTTCCCTTGAGCCCAGAAATTGCAGGCTGAAGTGAGCTGTGATTGGGCCACCACAATCCAGCATAAGTAATAGAGACAGACCCTGTCTCTGAGTAAATAACACTTCAGACAGAAATGATCTCTTTTTCTATAAGCAAATAGTTTAACCTAGTGCCTATTAGCATAGATGGTTGGACCTGGACATCCACTCAGTATGTGACTTGTGATGAGTTTGTGTGTGTATGTGTGTTTTCATAGAATCTCACTCTGTTGCCCTGGGGTTGAGTGACCTGGTGTCATAGCTCACAGCAACCTCAAACTTCTGGGCTCAGGTGATTCTCCTGTGCCTCAGCCTCCCAAGTGGCTGGGACTATAGGCAGGCACCATGATACCCAGCTAATTTTTATATATTTAGTAGAGACAGGGTATTGCTGTTGCTCTTGCTCAGGCTGGTCTCGAATTTCTGAACTAAAGCAATTCACCTGCCTCCACCTCCCAGAGTGCTAGGGTTATAGGCATGAGCCACCATGCCTGGCCTCTGGTGAGTTATTTAAACTTTCTAAGCCTCACTTTCTACATCGCTATGGCTAGCAGCAGGTTCCTGGCAGCAGGACCCTCCCTTCCTTCTTTCCATAAACATTTGTAATAATTCTGTTGAATGAGCTGAATTTAGCCAGACTTAGAAGCATTAAATAACTTTATTCTTTCTTGTGCTGTCCCTTCAAGTCACTGGTGGCCCAGTTCTTTCTTGCCCCAGGATGGAATCCTGGGTGTGTCCCATGGCTTTTCCAGTCAGTCATTCTTAGAATATAGAGGAAAAGCCCTTTGTTTTGGCATTAAAAAACAAAATCTGTTTAATAATCTTATAATTCCAGTCTAGTCCAGAATAAAAGTCTGAATCCCAGATTTCATTCAATTAAGATTTCTTTCCTTTTCCAGTTTGAACCTAGGAGACAGAGTTGAGGTACAGGTGAGTCCAACCCATGGCCTACGGGCTGCATGTGGGTTATCTGAGGACTTTCTTACATATCTGTAGTAGTGGATATCATGAAAAATTTTGTTAGTGTTTATGCATTTAATGTGTGGCCCAAGACAAATCCTCTTCTTCCAACGTGTCACAGAGAAGCCAAAAGGTTGGACAGCCCTGGGCATTTTCTCCAATTCCTTTGCATATAAGCTGCTCTTCATAGCCCTCCAGGGTTGGGCCATGGGAAGAGGGATTCAGGCTAAGGGCATAGCCCCACTTACCTGGACTGCTGGGCCCTGGTGCTTGTTCTCCTCTGGATGGCAGATGCCTTCTTTCTGGTGAGCTTTTGCAAGCTCCTCGGAGACCCACTCACCTACTCTTTAATGGAGACAGTACACCTTTCTGGTTTACTCATGACCCCTGGGCTTTCTGTGTCCACCTCCTGCCTGGGTGATATTGTTGTTCTGGGCAGTCTTCTTTGAAAGAATCATATTTAAACAAATCTTAGGTCAACTGCCTTCCAATCCAGTTTCCAGTAAAATGTAGCAGAAATATAGCTGAGAAATATACCCTCGAGGCACCCTGTCTTCTAGTGCTAGGTAGGAGCAGTTCCAGCCATCTTTCTCACCTGTAGATATTGCTTAGCACTAGTCCCTGTGTCCCCAAACCCAGTCTCTCCAAGAGGTTCTCTCTAAATTCCACATGAAATACATCCTTTTTCTGTCTGTGAGGCTGGGATGCCCAGCTCACTAAAAATTCTCACCAAGACATCCTCCTAGTATAGATGATTCAAATTCAGTCTTGAATAGACAATCCTGGCTCAGTACCCATAGCACAGGGGTTATAGTGCCAGCCACATACCCTGCAGTTGGCAGGTTTGAACCCGGCCTGGGCCTCCTAAAACAAAAATGACAACTGCAATAAAAAATAGCCAGCCTTATGGCGGGCACCTGTAGTCCCACTGAGGCAGGCAAACTGCTTAAGCCCAAGAGTTGGAGGTTGCTGTGATGCTGTAGCACTCTACTGAGGGCGACATAGTGAGACTCTGTCTCAAAAAAAAAGAAAGAAAATAAAAAGAAAAGAAAATGTAGGTGATTAGCTAGTGTGCACACAACTGCTGTCTGACTCTTATCTTGCCCTGTAGGTCTGGACCAGTACCTGCCTGTATCATTTGGGGGATACGTGTGGCACTATTATATTACTTGGGGAGTTCCATCTGAAACCAAGCCAGAGTCTCTGTTAATGTCCTGTTACTTACAGATCTTTCCTTCTGAAAGTTTTGGTCTAGTGCTTGAAAGTTTGCAATAATCACTGCAGTTTGATATAGGCGTGATGAATTGACAATATGCCACATGCTATACAAACAAAAGCTCCTAAGGTTATAATCTCTAGAGAGCTCTATTTCCTAATTTAAAATGTCTTTAATTTCTACGCTTTACATTATATTGTCCTGATTGACTTGATATTCACAAACCTTTGTCATTGTGAATAATTACACATTTCTTTTTAAAGGTGTATCTTTTCATTTTGATGTATGAAGTTAAAATAGGGCTTCTATATTAGTTACTTGTTGCTGTATACACATTACACTAAAGCCTAATGGCTTAAAACAACAAATAATATTTATTACTTCATAGTTTCTGTGGGTTGGAAATTCAGGAGCAACTCAGGAGGGTGTGTCTGGGTTAAGAACTTTCATGAAATTGTAGTCAGGCTGTTGGAGAGCCATGGGGTCTCATCTGAAGACTCAGCTGGAATGGGAGTAGGAGTGGGCTAGTGAGGATGACCCACTCATGTGTTTATTAGAAGACCTAAATCTCTCATTAGATAGTCCTGACCATACAAATGCCTCAACATAGCAACTCACTTCTGTCAGGGCAAGGAATCCAAGAGAGAATGCAGCCACGGTCTTTTTATAACCTCATCTCACAGTGATGTCCCATCACTTCTGCTGTATTCTGTTCCTTAGAAGAAGTGAGTTAATAAGTCCAGCCCACACACAAGAGGAAAATTACACCAGGATATGAACTAGGAAGCAGAGATAATCAGAGTTTAACTTAAAGTCTTCCTACTGCAACTAAATAATGGTAAGTTAAAAAGATAAGAAGATACTAATATTACTGTCTCAGAATAGATAGATAATAGGAAGCAGAGATAATCAGAGTTCAACTTGAAGTCTTCCTACCACAACTTTATAATGATAAGTTAAAAAGATTAGAAGATACTAATATATTGTCTCAGAATCTTCCAGTCTTATTTATATTTACTACTGACTTCAGAGACAAGTCTAAACTAGCCCAAGATCCCATATAATCTACCAAGTTGTTGAAAATGCACATAACACTACTTAATAAAAGAGTAAAACATGTTAACTGTGTTCTACATAAACTTGGACAAGTTGAGCAAGCTGTAATTACAATTATGTGCTCCTTCAAATGCTATGGTAATATTAGATACACAATTTGTCACTTTTCAATAAAAATATCTTTATGAATATGACCTACTGTCACCTGTCCAAAATAAAAAATCTTTTATTTTGAAGAACCAAAATAAGAACCAAAATTCTTGCCTGCAAGATGAATTGAGAATTTTGGTAACTTAATTATCTTATTGTCTCATATTTTATTACAAACCAAAACTATAGATTATCTTTTTGTTAAATAATCATATACTATTCTCTCTTGAGCTATGTACAGGCAAAATTTATTCACTATTTGTATCTTACTTATTCCAAACAGAATTTGTGGCTGTTAGAATCAAGCCAATTTAGGCCACATGGTGGCTCCCACCTATCATCCCAGCTCTAAGGGAAGGCTAAAGTGGGTGGATTGCTCGAGCTCAGGAGTTCAAGACCAGCCTGAGCAAGAGCAAGACTCCCATTTCTTCTAAATAAAATAAAATAAAATAAAAAATAGTTGGGCATTATGGAGGTGGCTGTAGTCTCAGCTACTTAGGAGGCTGAGGCAAGAGGATCGCATGAGTCTAAGAGTTTCAGGTTGCTGTGAGCTTTGCTACCTTGGCACTCTACCCAGGGTGACAGAGTAAGAGTCTGTCTCAAAAAAAAAAAAAATCATGCCAATTTAACCGTTATAGTACTTCTTCATATTTTACATTATCCCATTCTTCAAAATGAAGAATTGTTTCATTTCATTCTTCTAAATTCAGTTTTTCCCTTTGATCCTTATGATAAGTCTATGATATGATTGGAACTATAATTATTTATACTTTAGAAATAGGGACCAGCTGAGGTGGCTCACACCTATAATCCCAGCACTCTGGGAGGCCACGATGGGAGGATCGCCTGTGCTAAGGAGTTAGAGACCAGCCTAAGAAAGAGTGAGACCCTGTCTGTGAAAAAAAATAGCCAGGCATTGAGGTGGGTACCTGTAGTCCCAGCTACTTGGGAGGGTGAGGTAGGAGGATGGCATAAGCCTAAGAGTTTGAAGTTGCTGTGAGTTATGATGCCATAGTACTCTACTGGGGGCAAGAAAGTGAGACTCTGTCTCAAAAAAAAAACAAAAACAAAAACAAAAAAAACTAAAAAAGAACAGGTTGAGAGTATTTCCCAAAATTATACAACATGTAAACAGAAAAATCAAAGCATGGAGCCAACTCTGGTACATTTCCCACTATTCATGCCAATTTCTCTAAGCATCCTGATTATGCTTCAAGTATGTTCATTACAGAGCCACCCACCAACTACAGACACAGTCTTTGCCACTGTGTAAAACATTCTCCTGGTGGGGGAGGGGATGAAATAAAATAACAAAAAAGGAAAAAAATATTGAAACATCTACAACAAACTTGGTATGCCACATAGAACAGCCATTTGGCAAAAACAATCCTGTAAGAACCTGTTTAAACAAGGTCTTTATTTGTTTAATAAACAAGGAGAGGCAAACTTTCCCTAATACTAAAAAACACCCCTTGGCTTTCGTCCTTAAACCAGACAGCTTCTGGGTAAACAGCCTCGTTCATTCTTCAACCCCAGAAGGCTCCCACATGGAAATGACTTCTAATGGCTGCCGACAAAAACATTTCTATACTTCATGGTATGATTTGTTCCTCTAAATAAAGTACCATGGGCCTGGAGAAAAAGAAGGGAAAATTAAAGAATGTTAAAAGGTCTGTTATTAGTGAAATAAGCATTCATTTTAAGAAACAAAGGACCAGGCTCGGCGCCTGTGGCTCAATCGGCTGAGGCGCCAGCCACGCACACCTAAGGTGGCGGGTTCGAATCCCCAGCCCGGGCCCACCAAGCAACAATGATGGCTGCAACCAAAAAATGGCCGGGCATTGTGGCGGGTGCCTGTGGTCCCAGCTACTTGGGAGGCGGAGGCAGGAGACTCTCTTGAGCCCAGGAGTTGGAGGTTGCTA